>JAMPIV010020681.1:0-176549 GCA_024509875.1 Oreohelix idahoensis | reverse complement strand
TGGAACTGGACGACCTATGCTAAGCACGAACGAAGGCTCAATACCTTCCATTTGCGGTGTCTACGCCGCATCCTCGGCATCTCGTGGGTAAGCAGAGAACAATTTGACGACCACAGCTGAGATTCAAAGATGTGTGCAAGAGAGACATGAGAGCACTGGACATAAATCCAACAGCCTGGGAGGATGAAGCTGCCAATTGCATCAAGTAGCAATGTTTTCTGCGGTGCCACCTCAGATTGGGCAACAAGAACCTAACATGACGAGCAGAAGAGAGAAGAAAACGTTGAAAGGAACACCAGGAAAATAAGCAGCTGGGGGCTGTCACCTCTGGTGCACATTCCCATATTCAGTTATGACTGAAGGGGCTATTATTATTATCATAATATATATATATATATGTTATATGGTGCTAATATGTATCTGTTTGTTAACATGGTGCTGAATATCACATTATCAAAGATAATGTGATGGTGATGGGACACCATGATACAGACAAAAAAAGCTAGCGTTTAACTATGAAATACTTTTGTCATCTCTATTCTTACAGCTTTTGTCATTGCAAATACGTTCCTATATATTTCGCAAAATACAACTTAAGAATTGCTGGGCTAATTTTTATGTTTTGTATTTAACATTCAGGCACAAAAAAACTGTCCAGTTTCAGATTTGATCAAAATCTGATAAGAATAAAGGGCACTTGAGTGCTACTCAGTTGGGGCTGTATGTGTTTGTGTTAGAAAAACTCCATTAATTTATCTCATGTCTCATTTTTAACTGTCAGTATATTGTGAGCTGTTTTCATTTCCAAGGGAATTCATGCACCAAGTGTTTCTTGCTGATCACAGTTAACTAGTATGTGTCTTTTGTACCAAGTGTTTCACTAGTTGGTCTGTACATGAAGTATATTTCCTTTCACAAACTGTAATTTTAAATTAAATTTCTCATTCCTAGACTAACTAACTGAGACCTGAAAGACACAACACTGCATTAAGACACAGTTCAATTTCAAAATTCTCTCAGGCTGTGTTTTGTCCGTTATTTTTTAAATGTTTGTTTTAAGTAATTTTTTTTTTTTTACATTTTAAGCAGATGAAACAAATAATCCATTTCATAATATGCAGAAGTGTGTTATTTTTTCCTTTGAAGGTATCCAATTTGATCTATCAACTGCCATCTTAGCATTGAATATATCTCCATCTTCTGTCTCTTGTGCACTCTGATACTCTTTCCTGTCTATCGCTAGATGTTAATTTCCCACTTACGGCACTGTCTTCCTCTACACTCAACTCTTCCCAGCTGCAAAGGTACAGTGTTCTAAACCAGAATCATCATGCTCATCTACCCAGCTATAAATGAGCACCATAATGTGCTCTTGATTATGGAAGGCAAAGGCAGCAGGGACAGGAACTGGTCAGCTAAATTCAAAGAGCTTGACCTAGTATGGTGAAGTCTCTAACACTCCACTCCCCTACAGCAGTATCTGCTATGGGTCAACTTTGACCTTTTGTGTTTTAAAACTTGTTAATCTGATTTTGATCTCATTTCCTCCTTTCATTATTACAAATGTGTACGTGAGATGGATGTGTACATGATATGGATGTGTACATGAGATGGATGTGTACATGGGATGGGTGTGTACATTCATAAAATTATTTATGGTAATGGTTAGCCACCATATGCCCTGGTTGCGATCTTATTTTATCTGCTGTACAACTCAAATCATTTAGGGTGATGGCTAATTGTAAATTATGGTTATATTGGGGTTTCTTAACCGGTGGTCCACAGAGCCCTTAGTTGGGGGGAGGGGGTTAGGCTGTGCATATCCTTAAAATTTATTAATTTAATTTTACTCTGGAAAATTACGATAGATTTGTGCATGTAAGTAAATATCTTCTTTTTACAGATTACACTGACAAACAACATTTTTCTTTCTTATATAAGAATAAGTGTTTTTAGGTCAGTTTCTTGCGCTGAATTCAAATCTGAAATCCGTTTATCTCTATCACGTCAAGTTCTTAAGATATTTGTGAATAAATATATTTTTGGGAAACCGTTATTTGCTCCGTTTCATTTTTACTATATAACTTATTAAAAATTAATAAAAAGCAACATAATTCTACTTTTTATACTGCTAAAAGATGCATGACATATGTTACGCGATTTTTCAAATAGTTACTGTATTTTGAAATAATTCTGAGCAAAATATGGCTTCTAGAAGTTGTAGAAATTCGGCTGATCTGTTCTGTTACGTGTGCGGATATTTTACCGATCGTGTTCACCAGAAAAACTTTACACCATTACTAAAGAAAGCATGATGAACTTTATTTCGATTCGAAAGTTGATGATGAGTGCAAATAAATCTTGGAAGCCAAATTGCAGTTTGTTTCGATTACATTGGCAGGTTGGTTACGAAAATCGCCGAAGCATAAGTCGATGCCTTTTGGAGTGCCAGTATTATGGCGTGAACATACAAATCACACAACTGATTGTTACTTCTGCTTGACAAATATCCATGGTTTCACTTTTAAAACTAGAAAGTCTGTGGTTTATCCAAATATTGAATCGGTTTCAAAACCAGTGCCTCATGATCCAATCACGTGTCCGATCCAAGTACCACCAGAACAATATCCGTTGGACGTAAATGAACCATCAGAAAGTGATAGTTTACCTGCTTTAGAAACTAATTCTGACTCAGATTACATACCGGTGAATGATGGTGTTTACTTAATTAACCATTCAGAACTTTCAGATCTAATACGTGATCTCGCTCTTACCAAAGGACAAGCGGAATTACTCGGTTCGCGACTCAAAGAATGGAATCTTTTAGCGCCCAATACTCCGATATCTAAATTTCGTCATAGACACAGAGAACTTGTTCAATACTTTGAGATGGGTGATGACATTTGCTATTGCAAAGATGTAAACGGTCATGAGCACTAGTCAACGAATGGCGATTTTTCATCAAGTCTTCCAAGACTAGTCTAAAAGCCGTGTTATTGTATAACAGAAATTTTTTTTCATCAATTCCAGTCGCCTACTCTGTTCATATGAAAGAAACATGACAATATGGCTATACGTTTGGAAAAAATAAAGTACAATGACTACCAATGGCGGATTTGTGGAGACCTAAAGGTCATTGCAATTCTCACGGGCATGCAGACTGGGTATACTAAATTTTGTTGCTTCCGATGTTAATGGGACAGCCGCAACAGACAGGAACATTATGCAAGAAAGGTGTGGTCTTTCAGGGATCGTATGCAGCTCGGGCATAAAAATGTAATACGCGAGCCATTAGTTAACAAAGACAGCTTCATTTTACCACTGTTACATATAAAGTTGGGCTCAGTGAAGAATTTTTGTAAAAAGCGTTAGATAAAACGAGCAAAGCTTTCACTTATCTTCGAGAAAAGTTTCCGCAAGTTAGCGATGCAAAGATAAAGGAAGGTATCTTTGTAGGACCTCAGATTAGGAAAGTTTTTGCAGACAAACAATTCGAGAACTTGTTACATGGTAGTGAACTTCACGCATGGATGGCATTCAAATCGATCGTCGATAACTTTCTGGGAAATCACAAATCTGTCGACTATGTGCATATTGTTAAGCAGTGCATAGATGCATACAGAATTATGGGCTGTACCATGTCCCTCAAAATCCATTTGCTCGATTCGCATCTTGACTTTTTCCCTGACAACCTTGGCGAAGTCAGCGATGAACATGGAGAACGATTCCATCAAGATATCGCCGTAATGGAGTCACGTTATCAAGGACGGTGGAGTGTGACCATGCTTGCCGATTATTGTTGGATGCTTCATCGCGATGTACCACATGCCATTCACCGACGGAAGTTGACTGCAAAGAAATTCAAGCCAACATAACTGTTATACTTCTTGTACGAATGATGTTGTAATACTGTATGCGTTGTTAAAAAACTTCAATTGCGTATTTCTAGAGATCCCGACCTGATAGAGAAAAACGGTTTGCAGATTTAAAACCAGCGCATTAAAATTGACCAGAAAAACATAGAAATGTTAGAGAAAGAAAAAAAAAGTTTTTTTTTGTTAGTCAGTGTTATTATTGTATTTCAGTATGACTGTATGTAAGCTTAACAATTTTTTCTGTGTAATAAAATGTATTACTTGTATGCAAAAGATATAATTGTGTATATGTACATTCTTTCTAAGTAGTCCTTGGCCTTCAGTGGACAACCTAAGGGGTCTGTGGCCTTCAGTGGACTATATATATATATATATATATATATATATATATATATATATATATATTTTTTTTGTTTCACTTAATTCACATTGTTAGTGTTATATTTGGCACAAAATTCATTCTCTGTGTTTATGTTGATATGCCTTCCAAGCTATCTGGCATGTCAGGTTTCACACCCACATTTAAGAAGCACTGCTGTACAGTTAATGGTTGATGCTTTATACTTTGTTGCTGTTCGTTTTTTTTTTTTTAATTTTGCATTCTTTGAATTTGTGTATGTCCAAAGTTTGTGTCATTTATTAGTTTTTGTTAATTGTGAACATTTATATTAACTAAATTATTTCAGTGGTTTGGTGTTTACTTATAACTGTATTACTAATGTTGCCACGTGTTTTGAGAATTGATAGCTGCAGTGGACTTGTATGGGATGTTTTAGTTTTATGTCATTCATGTCTTTTTCATGTGTTCCTAGGTCTCTCCCTCTCTCACCTTAGGGATTACAGAACAAGGACTGCCTGATAATGATGTCAATAGATTTCATCTCGGTGTGTGTCCTATCCATCTCCAGTGTCATCTTATCTCTTGTTCCACTGGCACTTGTCTGGTTTTTATCAGTTCCACATTAGTAATCTTATACCACTTCAATCCTTCTAATGTACGCAAGTACCCATTTATGAAAGTCTGTAGCTTTTTGGTTGTTGTTTTTGTTGTTCATGTTTCACAGCCATACAATAGGACTGACTTGACATTTCAATTTGAAGATTTTGATTTTTGGGTCTAACTTGATTTCTTTTGAGCTCCATATGTGTATGTTGTTTACTCATCACATTTTAGTTAACAAACACTGTACCAGTATGTCTGCAAAATTCGTGCGGGACAAGATAGATGTGGAGGGCAGAATGAGAGTTTTTAATGGAGGGACATCCTCGTTTGTCTTCAGACTTCCACATTAATGACTCGAATAAGGCCGTAGTCAGCTCAAGGCTTATGACATCTCCAAACAGTCTTTGGGGACTGAAATAGATTGTTGCCATATGCTACTCCATTGCTGTATGTTGGGGAGGACTTCAGAAGGTGTTCGGCTGTCATTGGGCTGGTGCCACAGATCTGTTGCACCTATTCTGTACTTGTGGTATAAATGGTATCTCAATCTGTTGTGTCCAGTGCTTGGGCCGAAAAATGGTGAGATATTCTCGCCTAGATAGCTGATGATATGCATCATAGGGAAGGAAAATGGATGCAATAGCCAGGTAGCACTGGAAATTGCATCCTTGCAGCATGTAGAATCATACATATATCTTGGCAGCAGTGGAGACAAGACAAAGAGTTGGAGGAACAAATAATTATATCAAAAGACCAGTGCTCTCAAAGCAGTGGGCAGTATATGTGGAAGTTATTCCCAATATGCCTCAATGGTCGTGTAACAGGATACTTTACCTACATTTTTTTTTACTCTTGTTACTTAACCATGTTGTTTTTGAAGTGTTTTTTTGTTTAACGTTTTTACACGATGGAGTAGCCAAACCTTCCATAATCAACTACTATGACATGCTCAATACGATGTAGTGTTCTTTTCTTTGCTGTCTTCTCAAGCCCTGGTGATATACATCGAGGAAGCTTGCTGATAGCATGCTAAAGGGCAGAATGTTAGACGGTCATGCGTGCCCAATTCTTAACCCTTCAAAAATAAAGTTTGTTCGTTCGTTCATTCACTTGGCAGTCATTGTTCTGGAACATACAGGGTTAGAGAGGTAGATGGACACTGAACAAGACATAGAGAAAGGAAACTGCTCTCTCTCAGGCATGACTTAAAATGTGACTTAATATGGTTGTACATACGGCTGACTACTGCAACAACTGGAGAGGAATTACTCTCCTCTCAGTTCCCAGTCAAATACTAGGCAGGGTAATCATCCAGAGAATTTCAAAATCAGTTGACCATAAACTGAGGATTGAGCAACCTGATGAAAACAGGAGAACGACAGGGTTGCCCCTTAACAGACGACAGTCCAAGAGGAATAAGATGGACAACGTTTTCTACACTGGAAGACCTGGAATATGCAGATGACATTGCACAACTCGCGCATTCACATCAACACATCCAAGAAAAAACCGATAGACTTAATACGTAACGTATAGCCAGCAGGTTGATCTGAACATCAGTCTGAAATAGACAGAAGTCATGACACTCAATGTGGGCAATCCTAAACCAATAACAATAAGGAACCAGAAGTTAGAACAGACAGACACATTTACTTACCTAGGATGCGTAGTAATACCAGATGGCGGAACAAGCAAGGACACTAACAACAGAATGAATAAAGTGAGAACAGCCTTCGCTAGTCTCAACAACATCTGGAAGTCTTCCAAGTACAGCACAAACACCAAATTAAGACTATGAGAACTGTGAACTTTCTGTGCTTCTCTATGGTGTGGAATGCTGGAGAGTAACAGAGAAGGAAATGTCGAAACTGTCATCCTTCCACATAATTTGACTAAGGAAAATTCTCCAAATCTTTTGGCTGAATACCATCAGCAACCAAGAAAAAGCTTATTCGGAGTAACCACGAGGACATGTACACCATCATAGCTGGCAGACGCTGGAGTTAGGTTAACCACGTCCTCAGAAGGAACGCTGATGCCATTACAAAAACAGCTATTCCTAAGCGAAAGAGAGGCCAACCAAATGTCATAAAATTAACAAGTGATACAACGTAAAAATATCTCCAAAGGATAAAATGTAAGGATAAAAACATAATGCGTAAGCTGCTGATAGTACATGATCGCCCTGACCACGGGTCATCAACCTCCATAAAAATTGAACGGCGGATCAAAAGGAAAAAAATATGACTGAAAACTTGCGTGAGACTAGCAAGGCTAAGGAGACGCAATTGGGAGGGGAGGGGAAAGTAAAAATTCACGTCCCCCAAATTGACACGAGGTACGGAAATGGACGCTTTTGCGATACCAAGCCTTTGATTTGAATTCAGCGGCTAAACGCAGATGCTTGAAATATTACAAAATTTAAAAAGTAACTTTTCTTAATATTAATGTTAGGAATATAAAAATTAGCTGGCCGAATGGCCCATTCTGAGCAATGAAATAATATGTTTTTAATTTTACAGACGGATAGATAATAATGAAGATAATGACAAAAGACAGTGTTGTTCACAGCAGCGAAAGACTGCATTGAATCAAAAGTGTAGCTATTTGCACAAAAAATCGCGACCTTAAGACGCAGATGTTCAAATCTACTTAGCATGGAAGAGAAGGGATATCGGTGGGAGCTGTGTCTAAAAATAACTTTTAACGACAAAATTTTGGAGGGGAGAGAAAGGTTGGTTCAAAAATCAAGTACGTTTTTGTAAAAACGCGAGTAGAGACGGACAGACTAACAGATAAAAATCCATACTTGACTGAAGCATGACTGAAATGACTTTAGTGTAGGAAATTTGAATTTAAAAAAACCTAGGCAGTGATTGGCCACAGACAATCCTATTATCGGCGCTCAGACGCGCATTTGGGGCCATTCCTCAATAGTTGTCCAGTGATAGACACAGAAATTTTCAAGTGTGGTGATTTCCAAATGAAATAAATTGAAATAAGTTCAGGGACGCCATACTATAGCCAGCAGCTCAGCTGAGTTTTGCTAGCATTTCTGTGTTCTTTATTCATAATCTGGTAAGATTGAAATTATTTCTTTGCATGTTTTGAATATTGTTTAAGGTTTCGAGTGATTTGATACTGCCATATCGAAATCTAGCCTTACAAACAAGTAAGGATTCGCTCTGGACCCCCCGCCCTAGATCAGGGTCTAGGGACAAACAAAATATAAACTACAGCAAGGTTTGGGAAGGGGTGATCAAGTGTTGATAACAGTGAATCATATCACTTATCCTATTGTATGGCAGTGAGATAATGCACCTATTTCAGAATCTGTAGACTGGGGAAACTTACCCTATGCGAAACCAACTAGGTAAGATGTGCTGTCTGGTCAGAGAGAACTGACCCTGTTTATGTGGTGTTATTGTAATGTGTTATGTGTAGAAGTGGCTTATTAGGTAAGGTTCTGAGCAAAAACCAATACTTTATTTCAGAGCTGTGAGTTCGATCTTGACACTAAGGTGGTGTCAATTGCTGATTAATAATTGAAGTGAGGACCCGTGCAGTGTACATTTCTGCAGAACATCTTTGTATTGCTCAAGCACGGAGAGGTGCTGAACTTACACCAACTTCATAAAACTAGCACCCAAGAGAATTTACTACTGAAGCATCCCATTTACTTCCATCATTAATGGACAATGTTTTGTAGGCATAAACAGGGAGGGATGAAGCCACCCCAACAGCACATCCATTCATCTTTTCCCCAGAAAAATTAACATTACGAACAGTAATATTATAATTAATCTTGAAGATTGCATATGTAAACATCTTTCATTTAACATGCCATTTATTCATGCCATTCATTCATAAATTTCAAAAATCTTTGCATAAGTTCTGGCCAAAATAAAACCTTGGTTCAGAACAAATAAATTTAAAAAAGATTTTCTATTCTAAATTTAACCAGCTGAATTTAGTTCATTGTGTTATAAATTTTATTGATAGTACTAGACTTAATTAATATCTGTGTGTGTTTGTATATGTCCATACAACACATTGCATTCAGTACCCTAGATTTTAACGTAGCCACATTCATTAGTAAAAAAAGATATGTGTGAGGTCATAAAGTGGTAGCACGAAAGGGCCTTCTGTATATTCACAGCTACAATTATCTCAGGAGCCTTCACAGCTGACCTCACGCATCACACTAGGTGATAACACCACCATACAATACCATCAAAATCCACTACATATATTGGGGGCTCGTCCGGGATAATTAGCATAAACAGTAATATAAGGATCTCCTGGTGGGAGAAATAAAATTAGGGGAACAAAATTGTAAAATTCCCTTAAAATTAAAAGTGTCCCTTTAAATTAAAAGGGCAATTAGAAGTTGGTGAATCTTCACAGCCAGTAATAATTAATTAGTTAACTGGTTAGTTAGAATTAGTTAGACTATAGTCATAAGAAGTACTTAGTGTATTTACTGGTTAGAAATTTATCTTGTATATTATTATATTGTCTAAAAAGTATGGCGGAGCTAGCAAAATTCCGATCAGCTGCTGTGCTGACCGCAAAGGAGATGGGAATGGATGGTCAGATTTTAATTCAATACGTAACGGCTGAATGTGATAAATATATTGAACGGGAAGAAAGGAGATTAGAAAAAGAGGCTGAAAGAAAATTAGAGTCTGAAAGGTTAGCTGAAGAGAAGCGGTTACAAATTGAGGCTGAGACTAAGAGGCTGCAGATTGAGGCAGAAGACAAACGACAGCAAAGGGAGGCAGAAGATAAAAAGGCCGAAAGGGAGGCAGAAGAAAAAAGATTGACTGCCGAAAGGGAGGCAGAAGATAAAAAGGCCGAAAGGGAGGCAGAAGAAAAAAGATTGACTGCCGAAAGGGAGGCAGAAGATAGAAGGTTGCAAAGGGAGCACGAATTACGACTAAGGGAGCTGGAATTACAATGCCAGGCTCCTGAAAATGGTGCCAGCCCTTTTGCCTCAGATGCTACGCCCAGTCTGGGAGCCTCAAACTCAGCTATGGGGTTTCATTTAGACCATTTTGTTGAAAAAGACGATGACATAGAGGGGTACCTAGGACGTTTTGAGTTATTAGCTACTACATATGGGTTAGAGAGAGAGAGGTGGAGTTTAAAGTTATCCCAAGGACTGAGAGGTACTTCTTATGAAGTCTTTGCTAAAATGAACAGGGAAGACCAAGACAATTATGACATGTTAAAGCAGGCTTTGTTATTAAGGTACGAGAAGAATGGTGAATTTTATCGTAAGAAATTTAGAAATGCCAAACTGTTGTCTGGGGAGACATACCACCAATTCTCTGCTAGACTGGAAACCTATTTGGAGAAATGGACTGCTCTGGGGAAGACCCAAGATCTTAAAGAAATGATCATGATTGAGCAATTGAGAGAGTCCATGGCTCCAGACAAGAGAAAATTTCTCATGGAACAAGGTGCAGAGAAGTTGGGAGAGGTTTTAAATGTCGCTGAGAGGTATCAGGCAGCCCAGGCAGAGGTAAGTGGTGCTAAAAAGAAGCACATAGACAATTTTAAAGCTCCACAGCAATTTAATAAATTTGATAATAGAGAGCAGGGAAATAAAGGTAGGACAAACTTTGAGCGGCCAAGAAATGACTATCGCGACAGAAACTCACAGTTCAATGACCAAAAGTTCAATGAAAGAAAACCGTTGAACCAAGGAAAAAGATGGTGTAAATGGTGCAAGAAAGATAACCATAACACCGAATTTTGTAGAAGGAAACCTTCAAACATTGCTGCAATGAAGTCGGGGACGCAAAGATTAAAGGTTAATCCTAATGGACAACGGGAACCTTATCACCCCCCAGTTTGTGAGGATGTTATTTGTAATGGGGTCACCATAAGGTGCCTTTATGATACAGGTTTGGATTATGATTCAGTTGTGAAGTCTAGCCTAGTGGACCCAAGTCAGTATACCACAGAAACAGTGGAAATACAAGGGGCGACCAAGGACATCCCACTCATGACACTTCCCATCGCAAGGATAACGGTGAAAACTCGCTATGTGGAAGGAGAAATCAGAGCAGCAGTGATAGATGAACCAATCTACCCTCTGATATTGGGGTGTAGATACGTCTTCTTGGGAATCCCGAGAAACCTGTGATCATGGCGACAGTGCAGACCAGGTCACAGAAGAAGGAGGAAGAAGGTGAACCTATAAATGCTCATCCAGAGGAGATGAGAAAGGCGCAGGCTGAGGATAGGACACTCAAGCCATGTTTTAAAAAATTGCCCAAATGCCACACACCTCCGAGCAAGGGGGAATATTTCATGAAGAACAAACTATTATACAGGAAGGCCGGAACTGGAACAAATGGTCACAACCAGCTGGTTCTTCCCACCTCATATAGAGATAAAGTGATGGAACTCGGGCATGCGATTCCCTTCAGTGGTCACATGGGGATCAGCGCCACAGGACAGCGTATAGCTTGTCATTACTTCTGGCCAGGGATAACGGAGGATATAAAAAGATATGTCAAATCCTACCCTGAATGTCAAAGGGTAGCTCCAAAGCACTGGACTGCTCCTGCAACTCTAGGGGAAATGCCCATAGTGGGAACACCTTTTGAGAGGGTTGCAGTGGATATTGTGGGACCTCTCACTCGGACCAAGAGGAGGAACAGTTACATCCTTACTCTGGTGGACACTTGTTCTATGTGGGGAGAGGCGGTAGCCCTGCCATCAATTGATTCAAAACATGTAGCAGAGGCACTACTTACAATATTCACCCGATTAGGATTCCTGCATCAAATCTTGACGGATAATGGATCTCAGTTCAAGGGGAAACTAACGGAAGAAGTTTTTAAACTATTTCAAGCCAGACACTTTCATTGTAGTCCGTACCATCCACAAGGGAACGGCCAGGTAGAGAGGTTCAACGGGACTCTCATTTCTATCCTGAGAAAGCTGGCACACGAAAAACCGGATCTGTGGGATCAATTCCTGCCCGCCGCATTGTTTGCGTATCGGGAGGTACCACATAGTTCAACCGGGATGGCTCCCGCAACTCTGCTATTTGGGAGGCCAATAAAAGGTCCTTTAGAAGCTTTATTAAGGACCTGGACGGATGAGAAGGCGGAAGAACCTGTTACCTCATCTTATCAATATGTGAACGAACTGACCACTCGTTTGAAAGCTGGATGGAAACTGGCAAATGATAATTTGAAACAAGCCAGGAAGAAACATGCAGCATATTTTAATAGGAAGGCAAAGGACCGAGAACTAGCTGTGGGAGAGAAGGTGCTTCTTCTACTACCCGGTAGCCAGAATAAATTACAAATTGGTTGGCAAGGTCCATATACGGTTCTAGAGAAGGTGTCTAGAACAAACTATAAAATTGACAAAAAGGGGAAGGAGAAAGTTTATCATGTAAACTTATTAAAGAAGTATCTGGACAGACCACTCCAGGAAAGCACCCCCTTATTGACCTTGGCTATTGCAACCCAGATGCAAAAGGAACCACTCACCTCACATGAATACCCATTACATCCTTGTGAAACAGCAGCACAGGTAAAAGTCAGTAAGCACCTGACTAAAAACCAGAGGGAGAGAGTTCAACAGGTTCTGGAGGAACATACAGATGTACTAACAGATAAACCAGGCCATACAAATTTGCTACAGTATGACATGAAACTGGTAGACTCAAACCCAATCTGTATGAGAGCCTATTCTATTCCGTTTGCGAAGGAGAAGGCATTGAAGGAAGAAATAGATTATTTGTTGAAGGAGGGGATTATTTCGCACAGTGAATCATCTTTTAGTTCTAGTGTCGTTTTGTTGAGAAAACCGTCTGGGGAACACAGACTGTGCATAGATTACAGGAAACTGAATGCTGTCACAGAAGGACAAGTGGATCCATTACCAGACACAAAACAGTTATTTGCCAGACTGAACAAGGCAAAATACTTTTCAAAGGTGGATCTTAGTAAAGGATATTACCAGATCCCAGTGAAGCCTGAAGTGAGACCTTATTTGGCTTTTAGCACCTCGGATGGACATTATGAATTCAATATGCTACCATTCGGACTGAAAAATGCTCCGAGTGTATTTTCAAGGATGATGCGCAAATTGTTGGATCCCCTGAATAACCCATGTATCACGAATTTCATGGATGATATTCTCGTCGCCACAGAGACATTTGAAGAACACATTGAAGCTCTAGAAATGTTATTTAATAGACTTCGGGAGGCGAACTTAACTGCTAGGCCAACAAAATGTTGTATTGGATGCAAAGAGTTGGAATTCTTGGGACACACGGTATATCAGGGTAACATGACCCCTGATCCTAAGAACTTGGAAAAACTGCAGAGAGCACCTAGACCACAAACAAAAACGGACGTGCGATCATTCGTGTCGTTATGCGGATTTTATCAGAAATACATCAAAAATTTTAACGCTATTTGTGCTCCTCTGACTGATCTGACTCGCAAGGGACTTCCAGATAAAATTATTTGGACTGCACAATGTGAACTAGCGTTCCAAGAGTTAAAGGAAAAACTCACTAGCAGGCCTATTCTCAAACTGCCTGATTTGACACAGGACTTTGTCTTAAGAACCGATGCAAGTAATGTAGGACTCGGAGGGGCTTTGTTGCAAAGATCATCTTCACCTGATGGGGAACTGAAACCAGTCGCTTATGCAAGCCGCAAATTGAATAAGGCGGAACAAGGATACTCCACAAGCGAAAAAGAATGTTTAGCGTTAATCTGGGCAATAAAGAAGTTTCAAATCTATCTGTATGGTAGGACTTTTGTGGTGGAGACGGATCATCAGCCTCTCGTATTCTTATCTCAGGCTAAGCATGAAAACGCAAGATTGCTGAGGTGGTCTTTATTACTTCAACCTTATCAGTTTAGTATCCAATATATCCCAGGCAAATTGAATGTCGGTGCAGATTTCCTCAGTCGGCACCCCTGTGATCAAAATTAGAGTAATGGCAGACGGGAGGAGAGATTTTATCTATGTTTTCAAGTGGGGAGATGTGTCATAAAATTAACAAGTGATACAACGTAAAAATATCTCCAAAGGATAAAATGTAAGGATAAAAACATAATGCGTAAGCTGCTGATAGTACATGATCGCCCTGACCGCGGGTCATCAACCTCCATAAAAATTGAACGGCGGATCAAAAGGAAAAAAATATGACTGAAAACTTGCGTGAGACTAGTCTAGCAAGGCTAAGGAGACGCAATTGGGAGGGGAGGGGAAAGTAAAAATTCACGTCCCCCAAATTGACACGAGGTACGGAAATGGACGCTTTTGCGATACCAAGCCTTTGATTTGAATTCAGCGGCTAAACGCAGATGCTTGAAATATTACAAAATTTAAAAAGTAACTTTTCTTAATATTAATGTTAGGAATATAAAAATTAGCTGGCCGGATGGCCCATTCTGAGCAATGAAATAATATGTGTTTAATTTTACAGACGGATAGATAATAATGAAGATAATGACAAAAGATAGTGTTGTTCACAGCAGCGAAAGACTGCATTGAATCAAAAGTGTCGCTATTTGCACAAAAAATCACGACCTTGAGACGCAGGTGTTCAAATCTACTTAGCATGGAAGAGACGGGATATTGGTGGGAGCTATGTCTAAAAATAACTTTTAACGACAAAATTTTGGAGGGGAGAGAAAGGTTGGTTCAAAAATCAAGTACGGTTTTGTAGAGACGGACAGACTAACAGATAAAAGTCCATACTTGACTGAAGCATGACTGAAATGACTTTAGTGTAGGAAATTTGAATTTAAAATAAACCTAGGCAGTGATTGGCCACAGACAATCATATTATCGGCGCTCAGACGCGCATTTGGGGCCATTCCTCAATAGTTGTCCAGTGATAGACACAGTAAATTTCAAGTGTGGTGATTTCCAAATGAAATAAATTGAAATAAGTTCAGGGACGCCATACTATAGCCAGCAGCTCAGCTGAGTTTTGCTAGCATTTCTGTGTTCTTTATTCATAATCTGGTAAGATTGAAATTATTTCTTTGCATGTTTTGAATATTGTTTAAGGTTTCGAGTGATTTGATACTGCCATATCGAAATCTAGCCTTACAAACAAGTAAGGATTCGCTCTGGACCCCCCGCCCTAGATCAGGGTCTAGGGACAAACAAAATATAAACTACAGCAAGGTTTGGGAAGGGGTGATCAAGTGTTGATAACAGTGAATCATATCACTTATCCTATTGTATGGCAGTGAGATAATGCACCTATTTCAGAATCTGTAGACTGGGGAAACTTACCCTATACGAAACCAACTAGGTAAGATGTGCTGTCTGGTCAGAGAGAACTGACCCTGTTTATGTGGTGTTATTGTAATGTGTTATGTGTAGAAGTGGCTTATTAGGTAAGGTTCTGAGCAAAAACCAATACTTTATTTCAGAGCTGTGAGTTCGATCTTGACACTAAGGTGGTGTCAAATGCTGATTAATAATTGAAGTGAGGACCCGTGCAGTGTACATTTCTGCAGAACATCTTTGTATTGCTCAAGCACGGAGAGGTGGGGCCATCAGATTCCAGCACCAGAACAAATCTATTGAAGTTAAGTAGGCTAGTTGGCCTGCTGAACCTACACCAACTTCATAAAACTAGCACCCAAGAGAATTTACTACTGAAGCATCCCATTTACTTCCATCATTAATGGACAATGTTTTGTAGGCATAAACAGGGAGGGATGAAGCCACCCCAACAGCACATCCATTCATCTTTTCCCCAGAAAAATTAACATTACGAACAGTAATATTATAATTAATCTTGAAGATTGCATATGTAAACATCTTTCATTTAACATGCCATTTATTTATGCCATTCATTCATAAATTTCAAAAATCTTTGCATAAGTTCTGGCCAAAATAAAACCCTGGTTCAGAACAAATAAATTTAAAAAAGATTTTCTATTCTAACATTAACCAGCTGAATTTAGTTCATTGTGTTATAAATTTTATTGATAGTACTAGACTTAATTAATATCTGTGTGTGTTTGTATATGTCCATACAACACATTGCATTCAGTACCCTAGATTTTAACGTAGCCACATTCATTAGTAAAAAAAAGATATGTGTGAGGTCATAAAGTGGTAGCACGAAAGGGCCTTCTGTATATTCACAGCTACAATTATCTCAGGAGCCTTCACAGCTGACCTCACGCATCACACTAGGTGATAACACCACCATACAATACCATCAAAATCCACTACACCAAAAACAACTTGGCGGAGATCTGTGGAAGCCAAGTTGCAAAGAATGAACCAGATTTTGGCACTGTAAAAAGGATGGCCATCGACTGAACAAAGTGGAATCAATTTCATGCTGCCCTACAAGACGCCACCATGGGTGATGGCCACTGACAGATTTGACGGTAGACGGCTGTGGATCAAAGAAGAATAGGGCTGACAATCTCAAAGTGTTAAAAGAATTAATACAGCACTTACAGAAGACCAGCTCTAGTTGTAGACTCATAGACAGCAGATAATGTTAATTAGAATCAACGTCATTGCACTCAACTCCGCCAATGCCGGTCCCAAGCCTGGATGAAAAAGGAGGAGGGCGGCCTGCATGGAGGCCGTAAGGAGGCAGCCCCTCCACCATGCAAAGGCACAACAGGCCAATCACCTGTTTGCTTTAAATCATGATTACTAGAAACACAAGAGAGAAAACTGGACTGATTCTAAAGGCGACGAACTGGAACGGACTACGACTTATGGAACTTGGAACACAAGAAGTATAAATGGGAAGGAAGAGGAGCTGGTGGAAGAGATGAGGAAAGCAAAACTAGAAATCCTGGCTATAACGGAAACAAAGAAAAAAGGACAAGGAGTCATGGATCTCGATGGCAACACGCTGCTCTACAGTGGTGTACCCATGTCTGAAAGAGCTAAAGGGGGCGTGGGTTGCATTGTGGCCCAAAATCAAAAAGATAGTATCAAGGGATGGAACTTTGTCTCGGAGCGCATTATGGTTGTTAAACTAAAAGAAGGAGAAACCATAGTCAACCTGGTCATAGTGTATGGGCCAAATGAGGATGAGAGAGCAGAGGTCAAGGAGGAATTCTTCGAGCAGCTTCAAAGGACAGTGGATGACTGCCTAGATGAAGTTATCATGCTCGGAGATTTTAATGCCAGAGTTGGAAATGACCATGCTAGATGGGGTGGAGTTATCGGAAGATACGGAGAAGATACTCTCAATGACAATGGAAAGCGACTCCTTAGATTCTGCAGTGAGCAGAATCTGATCATTACAAACACAAAGTTCCCCCATAAGCGCATACATGCATACACTAGATGTGAACGAACAAAGAATGAGAAGTCAGTGATCGACTATGCCATTGTTCGGAGAAGCTCATTCAAATATGTCCGAGATGCTAGAGTCTGGAGGGGGCCAGAGATTGGAAGTGATCACTACCTGCTAACAATCAAAAGAACAACTGAAAGAGTTGCTCAGCCTAGGAACTGTCCAACATCACGCAAGAAACCAAGTAAACGAGCAGGAAAAATGAGCATTAGGACCTACAAGCTGAGAGAGCCAGAAATTAAGACCAGATATCAGGGGCTTATTGCTGCAGCGGTGAGCAACACAGAAGAACGACCTGATGACTTGGAAACCCTCTGGATTAAATTCAAGGATATCATAAAGACAGCTGCTGCAGAAGCATGCGGTGAAGTCCGACTTAGGAACAAGAGAAAGAGGACACCTTGGTGGACAGAGGAAGTCAAAGAGAAAATAAGAGAGAAGAAAATGGCATGGAAACAATACTTAGGAGCTAAAAACACAACAGGACAAATGGAAAAATATAGAGAATATGTGACACTCAGAACAGAAGCAAAAACAAAGTGCTAGCAGCAAAACAGAAGTCCTGGGAAGAATTTGGAGAAAAGCTAGAAAAAGATGCACAAGAAAACCAGAAATTGTTCTATAAGACCCTAAAGAACATGAGGAAGGAAAAACAATGCCCTCTCAAATTTATAAAGGACAAGCAAGGCAAATTGCTTACTGCCCCGAGGAAGTAATGGGAAGATGGAAAGAATATTTCTCAGAACTCCTGGATGGTGAGAATGGTGAAGCATCAGAAATGATAAACACTAGCACAGAAGAGAAAACCAATGATGGTGAAGATGACATAAAGATGGAAGAACTGAAGGCTGCACTGGAGAAAGTCAAGATGGGCAAAGCAGCAGGGCATGATGGTATAACACCAGAAATGGTTAAGTTCATGGGAGCATCAGGCGACCTATTACTCTTAAGGGTTTTACAGGCAGCGTGGTACAACAAGACCATACCAAAGGATTGGGAGATTGCCATCATAACACCAATTTTCAAAAAGGGTGACAATCGACAGTGTGGAAACCATAGAGGCATATCCCTTCTCAGTGTCCCTGGTAAAATCTACTCTAGAATCCTAGAGCAGAGACTCCGACGCCTAGCTGAGCCACAATTGGATGAGGTCCAGTGCGGATTCCAAGCAAACCGAAGTACTCAAGACCTAATCTTCACACTCAGACAGCTGAGTGAAAAGACCCTTGAGTATAAGAGTGAGATCCATCTTTGTTTCATAGATCTGGAAAAGGCGTTTGACAGGGTCCCCTGGAGCAAACTTTGGGACTGTTTGGCAAGGAAGAATATTCCAGCACCTCTGATTCATGCTATACAGAGCTTCTACAAGTCTTGCAGAAATTATGTGAAGACAGCAAACCATAAGTCGGAAGAGTTCAGGACCACCACTGGTGTAAGACAAGGTGATATCCTATCACCTTACCTCTTCATACTCCTTATGGACGATGTCATCAAGGCATGTAAGGAGAGAACAAGAAAGTATTCAGTGGAGTACTGGAAGATGAGACAGGTCTATATTTCGGAGCTGGCATTTGCTGATGATGTTGCCCTGATTGCTAAATCAGAGGCACATCTCCAATCCAACCTGCAAGTCTGGAAGGAAGAGCTGTAGAAGAGAGTCATAAGCAGCTCTAAAACAAAATCCATGGTGATATCACGAGAAGAAAGAAAACATCAGATTAAGCTGGGAGAACAGGTCCTGGAGCAGGTCGACCACTTTAAATACCTCGGAGCTATTATAGACCAAAAGGGAGGCATCAAAGAAGAGTTGGCCACTCGAAAAGCAGCAGCTGGGAGACTTTTTCAGGCCATAAATTGAGGATTCCTCAGCAAGAGAGAGGTTGGTAAGAAAACGAAGATGGCTGTATACCGCTCCACCTATGTCCCAGTCTTGACATATGGATGCGAGTCATGGGCAATGACTACAACCCATAAAAGCCAGATCCAAACCTCAGAAATGAGGTATCTGAAGAAGGTGGTTGAAGTAACAAGAAGAGACATGATACGCAACCAGACGATACGTCAAGGCCTTAAATCCTACCCCCTGCAGACCCAAGTAGAACAGTCCCAATTAAGATGGTTTGGCCATGTCTGCAGAATGGGAGAAGATCGAATACCACGACAAGCATGGGAAACAAAGAGCCAAGGATCCAGACCCCGAGGACGACCCAGAGTCCGCTGGGAGGACAACATTAGACAATCTTTGAAGGATCGAGGACTAGAATGGAACCAGGCCAGGAGGAAGACAGCCGATAGGATAGTCTGGCGCTCTCTCTTCCAAACCTCTACACCTCACGGTAGAAGGGGAACGACTAAGTAAGTCATTGCACCCCGAGCAAACCCATAGGTGCTCAGCCTCCCTCAGCAAATGTCGAAGGGTATGAATGATAATTGTTTCTGTTGCGCACTGGTTGTATACACGCCAGATGTGTCCTCTCATAAGTCCATGACCATGACAGTAGATCCACATTAGTTCTTGAAGAATTGATGCTTCTTTGGAGGTTTTCCATTCATGTCGGAGCCATCCATTTTGAACCTTTTGAAGCCTGGATTGTGAGCCAGATACAATAATTGCCTTTGTTAATAAAGTCTCAGACAGCCATCTTAAGGCAGCAGTAACTGCCTCTACCTCCATTACCATGCTGGAGGTTGTTATCATGTAAGCCCCGCTATGTTCAGCATTGATTCTGCCCTTTAATCTAGCAGAGAAGCTTCACCCTGATTTATTACCACGGATTACAGATCCGGTAGTGTACACAATGGCATCATCATCTGCAGCATTATCATTTATAAGCTAATCGATTTCCAGCTCTGCTCTCCCATTGGCCCAAGTTCTCCACTCTCTACCAAGGCTGATGAGAGCAGATAAAAGACAATATAACCTTCAGCATGTAAGTTTCTTCACTCACTTATCGTAACAATTATTAAAATTACATTAAGCTGTTAGAAAGATGCAGGTGTTGAAGGTAACTAATCAGAGCTGTTACAAGATGAAGGGACAAGCTGTGCTATCAAAGGTTCCAGGACTGGCTTTGAGAGCTAATTGGAACTAGTACATAACGAGTTGACCCACTAAACAGAACTACAAACTTTCATTTCATTTTGGTGCATGCATACTGTATATTTTTTACATGTGTTTTTTTTTCTATGGACTCATAAGTCAAGTTAAATGGAAGGCTTGAAGCAGCAGTTTTGCGAGGAAAAACTTACTTAGTCATTCCTCTTGTTCCGTGAAATGTAGACGTTTGGAAGAGAGCGCCATACTATCCTATCGGCTGTCTTCCCTACTATCCCAGTTTGCCCCGTGTGAATTCTTCCAGATCTTTAAAGATTCAGTTGAAGGAACGAAGATTCAAGAACATCAAAAAATTACAGGAGATGTCAAGAACAACATTGAATGCTGTCAGCTCTTATGGGTGCTGCTTTAAAGGTGATGGGAGCGGTCAGAACTTGGTTTTTTATTGATGACACCTCGTACTGCTACACTCTAGTCATTGAAAATAAGCCTTGTGAAAGTAAGGCACAGAAGCCTGTTTGTTGTAGATTTTGATAGGGGAATTAAGACATAGATTAGTCCCTTCTGAATAGACTAGAACATGTGGTGACTCAGTTAGAGATAATATAAAATAGATTTTTCACGAGATGGTGGAAAATAGGTAGAGTCTGTCCATGAAACTCGAGAAGCTTCTCTCGTTCAGCCTATCTCTACAACAGAACTTGTTTATTCAGACAGTCTATTAGAATATATATATATATATATATATATATATATATATATATATATATATATATATATATATATATATATATATATATATACACAAATATATATCTACCACTCACATACACACACACATATAAGTGACTACAGTAGACGCACAGACGTGAAAATCTATATCAATGGGATATGGATATTTTGGGACAAGCTGACCGACACATGTGAATAAAGTTTATGTAAATTTTTTATCATAAAGAACTTTACAACAGCAATAATTTGAATATCAATCACCTAAAATAAACATAAGTTAATGAATTAAATAAAGAGTTTGACTCATAGATGTAATCCTCCCTCCCTCTGTTGAAACAAAGAATCCCGTTAGAAGAATGTTATTAACCCTCAAAAGAGTCAAGATTTATACACTATGGTCTAGGATTTTTCCTCTACAGTTAAGAACAGAGTTGATACCTTAATCTATTCTAAGAGGAAACAGCGTTAGCTTGCTTTCATTCTATTCATACAGCAGTGGCCACTGACATTCGTTCTTACCTACAAACTTGATTTTCACCTTCTGGAACAATCTTTAGGACATTCACACCCACAGCAAATCCAGTGTTCTGTTGACAAAGATAACCCCAGCTCTACAGAGATAGGTCAATTCCAATTCTCCGGGGAGCGTTATCTTCACTGTTTATATTATCGGAATACTGTTTATGTCACTTGAAATCAGTTCAGGTAAGAGATGCCACAGGGCTCACAGTGTTAGAATTCTTGAGATTTCCAGTACTTCGGAAATTGTCAGGTTGGAAACTTCTCTCAGTATAAAAAATTTATTGTCACACCACAATTGTTCAAACGTCGGAAATGTTAATGTTTGTAACTTTCGCCACATGGGCTGAATGTAAATGAGATTTTCGAAAGAAATATAATCTGGCTCGATAGGCCCCGTTACCGCATTTAGTCTTAATGTCCATTAGGTTGGTACTCTGTCTCTTTCTGGATGCAAACACAATGCCAGACAGGTTTACCTTGAAGACCCAAGTATTTAAGTACAAAAATGTTCTTTCTCATGATTATTCTCATATGCACATTGAAAGTCGCTGGTAGGTTTTGGGCCTGACCCAATACTATATAAAGGTAGAGAAACAAGTACAAATACTTAACCAAAATATTATTATTCTCACTCCTATCTTACCTCGCATAAAATAATATATTCACTTTGGTTATTAAACGTTAAATTTGAAACTACAAGCTTAGAGCTTGTCTTATCGTTTAAACTCCCGTAAAATAATATATTCACTTTGGTTATTAAACGTTACATTTAAAACTACAAGCTTAGAGCTTGTCTTATCGTTTAAACTCCCGTGAAATAAATTCTAGTCATTTAAAAAGAATCAATCATCATGAATTAGGAATAAACACCTAGTTCATCAATACTCATGATGAACCAGTGCATTTACTAGTCGGTTAAAATCTTCTCTGACTGGTTACTAGCAATAAATTAAATTAATTTATTTGCTGGAATAGTTTAGCTAGAAATTATAAATATTTTGCTAGCCACTATAACACATGAAAACTAAGAGAGTTTCAATGACAGACCTATCTAGTAAAGCACTCTGCACAAGAAACTAGAGAAATATAATTCGGTCTTAACAATTTAATCACTCAAACTTCTAGTAAAGTATTTACTTCAACACAGAACTACTGAGACTATTCTCCAACGAAACTAAGAACCTCACTAATACAAGTAATTCTAGATCGAAGCTAGCTGTCTAGAGAAAATGCGTGGTACTGAATAATGAGTTTAAAATGCTGTGGTTTAAATATTCAATTTAAAGAAATAGCCCAGACTTAATACATTTAGCATCTATGCCAAGATTTACATATTTCCTCGCTTCTCTGCAAATCAGATGAAAAAATCGCACCAATGCCGAAACCCGATCTCTATTAAAATCTAGATGAAATAAAATCTACATATTATTTACCGCCTCACATCAGGCGTAACGTAATTGACCAGACCCGTACGAGATTTCTTCGCTCGAGAAATCACACTATTTGCCATCTGCAGATGTGGTCATAAAACGAAATATAGCAAGCCTGTCTTTGATCTTACATTCTTTCACCATGAATAATTAACTTACAGGCGAACAGATCAGGGAAAGGTAATAGACAGTTGTCTCCCTTATTATCCCTGTCTGATCTATCACCACGATTTTGATCTCTGGCGTTTAAAATTAAAATGAAACCGACTCGCGTCAGCAAATTAAGTCTGCTCGTGAACTCTCATCAAAGAAATATAGCGAACAGCAATTATATGCTTGCTAAATTAGAAAAAGAGAAACAGATTTCTGGATGAAAGAAGGTTTAAGTTAACAAAAGTACGTAGGAGAAAGTCAGGTAAAAGAGAAGTGTAGATAATGAAATAGATAATATGAAATCTATTAACATAATACGCCACACCGTTGTCAGATCATGTTTCAACATTCAAGATAATACAAAAATATAACACAAATAACTGGCATGCAGTCAAGACAAACTGATTAATACTCGTATATTTAGTTTTAATATTGACTGTGTTAATCTATATGCAAATTTCTTTATGACTGCTAATAAGTGACTCCACATATGTGGTCGTGATTCTTGTTAATGTTGAATATTCAAAAGTAGTTGCTACTTTAGTGTATCCGAGTGTTTCATATTTTGACAAAGTGTTTGAATGAGTGTATTTAATACTTTTGTTCAGATGAGATATTGTTATTAGCTCCAGTGGCGGTCATTCAAATGTCCAGTATTTATGTTAAACATTTATTGTTTCCCCTGGGGGGGGGGGGGGATAACCATTAATATAATGTGATGCTAAATATGAGTTTTTCAAAATGAAATCTGTTTTTCTCTTTTACGTGTAGCATACGTTTGTTTTTCTTTTTTACGTGTAGCGTACGTTTGTTTTTCTCTTTTACATGTAGCGTACGTTTGTTTTTCTCTTTTACGTGTAGCATACATTTGTTTTTCTCATTTACATGTAGCGTACGTTTGTTTTTCTCTTTTACATGTAGCGTACGTTTGTTTTTCTCTAAAGTCAAATTCTGCTGCGGTTTGTTTTCTTTGTCCTTTTTTTTCTACTTGTAAACCTACTTATCCCTATTTTTTTTTTATTTAATCACATTCACAATATGTATTTTGTTTCATAACTGATTTCTTTCCCCAGATGTTCTACTATATTATTACCTGTGAAATCTTTGTTTAAAAAACCGCCTCCTCAATTTTCTATTTTGTTTTCTTTCGCAAGGTGTTCTACTATATTATTACCTGTCAGATCTTTGTTCAAAAACCACCTCAATTTTCAATTTTATTTTTTTCCCCGAGTGTTCTACTATATTATTACCTGTCAAATCTTTGTTTAGAAAAAGATCTCCTCAATTTTCTATTTCATTTCTTTCCCCAGGTGTTCAACTATATTATTACCTGTGAAATCTTTGTTTTAAAAACAATCACTTCCTCAATTGTCAATTTTATTTTCTTTCCCCAGGTGTTCTCCTATATTATTACCTGTGAAATCTTTGTTTAATAAACCACCTCAATTTTCAGTTTGATTTCTTTCCCCAGGTGTTCTCCTATATTATTACCTGTAACATCTTTGTTTAAAAAAAAGACCTTAGATTTTATTTTAAATTTCATTGTCTTTCCCCAGGTGTTCTACTATATTCATCTCATCATCTCAACCCTGCAACCCGTCATGGGTTGTAGGGGTACCATGGTGGAAGCATCAGCAGACAGGGTCCTCCACTGCTCTCTATCCTCAGCAATGCGTACAAGTGTGGAAAAACCGTGCCTTGCCCATTCTTTGATGTTATCAGCCCAGGATTTTCTTTGCCTTCCTCTTCTACTTTTACCTTTGACTGTTCCCTGGAGGATCGTTTTCGAAAGGGAGTCATGACGAGTTGCATGCCCAAACCAGGCAAGCTTTCGAAGTTTCACTACTGACAAAAGTGGTTCTTGGTGGCCTGCATACGTGTTTATTTTCTCTCTAACATATCTAGACATTTGTTTTGTGCTCTTTATAGCAAATGCGCAAAATTCTTCTGTAACATTTATGCTCGAAAGCCTGAATCCTTCGCTCCGTATCTGCAGTGAGTGTCCAGCTCTCACACCCATATAAGAGAATAGATAATACAAGTGATTTGTATAATTTGATCTTCACAGGAAAACTGATGTTACTTTTCCAGATCACATTCAGTCTTGTCATGGCAGCTGAGGCCATCTCAAGTCTTGTCTTGATTTCTTTACTTGATCTTCCATCACTACATATAGTGGACCCGAGATATTTAAAGGTGTTAACTTCTTCTAACGTTTGCCCATTTAACGTAATGTTGGTCGGAACATGTTTCTTATGGCTATTCACCAATATCTTGCTTTTTTCTATATTAATTTCCATCCCATACATTCTTGTTACTTCTCCAGTCTAGAGGTAAGGTCTTGAAGTTCTGATTCTGTTCCAGCTATAAGATCGATATCATCAGCAAGACGTAGATTGCAAAGAGATTGGCCTCCAATCGATATGGTTGTTTTATATTTGTAGAGAGCCTCCTGCATAATATGTTCTAGATATATATTAAAGAGCACTGGGGTTAAGATACATCCCTGGCGAACTCCTACAGTTGTTTTGAAAAATTCTCCAATGTCATTGCTTGCAAAAACAGCACTGCTTGCGTCCTTGTATAGTGCTTCAATAATATCTATGATGTTGGTATCAAAATTGAATTGTCTCATTACACTAGTCAACAAATTTTCAAAAGTTATTTGTACCAGAAATTAAATATACCATTTCTTATTGATTTTGACATGCTGATTTCAAATATCATAATGAAATTCACCATTTGGCTCTTCTGTTTTTTTTTTAAATGATGAATTTACTTTACATTAATACAAATAATGTATGCTTGTTTAATTCTCTGGGGTGAACAGCTAGTCTTTCTACTTTAGCATTATAAAAATTGTGGTTTCATACTCAATTAATTGATATTTCAACATAAAATGATAGAAAAAATAAAAACATTATTTAAAGTTCGCATATCATGTTTTAAAAAGGCACATTTGAACCCATTCCGTCATTATTCAGTAGCTGTTCGAGCTCTCTTTGCTTGCTTCTTGTAGTCAATCGATAAGGTGTCTCTTGTCACAGTCCAACAGTAATCAGCAAGCATTGAAGGGCTCCAATTGCCTTGAAACCTTGTCTCCATAACAGCAATGTCCTGGTGAAATCATTCACCATGCTCATCACTGACCGCTCTACAGTTTGACGTAAAGAAATCCAGATGAGAATCCAGAAAATGAATTTTCAAAGACATGTTGCAGCCAAGACTCTTATACTTCAGAAGGAGATTTTCTACAATTTCATTGTAATTATCAGATCTGTTGTTTCCAAGAAAATTGTCCACCAATGACTTAAATGTTAGCCATGCTGCTTTTTCCTTGCCATACAACACGCAAAGAAACTCGTCATCATGAAGATGTTTTCTAATTTGCGAACCAACAAATACTCCCTCTCTTATTTTAGCTTCACTCAGTCTTGGAAATTTTATGATGAGGTATTTGAAAGCCTCATCTGTTTTCTCCATTGCCTTGACAAAGTTTTTCATGAGACCCAGCTTAATGTGCAAGGGGGCAACAAAATCTTGCTGGTGTCGACAAGTGCTGGGTTCTCAACGTTCTTACTGCCAGGCTGCAATGACTGCCTGATTGGCTAATGTCTTCTGATGTAATGGTCACTTCGTGCACGGCTATCCCACTCACAGAGAAAGCAACAGTACTTGGTGTATCCACCCTGTAGTCCAAGCAAAAGAGCGACCACTTTTAAGTCACCGCAAAGTGACCAATGATGACGATCGTAGTTTATACACTTCAAAAGCTGCTTAATGTTTTCATAAGTTTCTTTCATATGAACTGCGTGACCAACTGGAATTGACGGTAACACATTACCATTATTCAACAAAACAGCTTTAAGACTCGTCTTGGATGAATCAATGAAAAGCCTCCACTCTTCCGTTATGTAATTGGTTTTGAGGGCTGCCATTAAACCAGAAATATTGTGGCACGCAGAAAGGTCACCCTCTTTGAAAAAGAATGTAATAAGCGGCTTCTGGCGGTTCCTATACACAGAAATTGTAACATCTTCTGCCAGGAGATTCCACTGTTGCAATCTGGAACCCAAAAGCTCCGCCTTGTTCTTCGGTAAATTCAGATCTCTTACAAGATCATTCAGTTCACCTTGGGTTGTTAAGTGTGGTTTAGTGGATGTAGTTTGCTCAAAATCTGGGTCGCATGAGGTTGATGGTTCAGGACCACCAATGTCCTCTTCTTCATCAGTGGAAGCAGCTGAAAATGATTCTGGCACTTTGGGAACTGGTAGATCGTCGCCATGTGGTACCGGACGTATTGCAGATTGGATGTTTGGATATTCCAGAGTCCACTTTTTCTTCTTTGATATGCCTTTCCCAATTGGAGGGACATGTAAAAGTAACAGTTGTTGAGATGATCAGTGGGCTTTCTCCAAATCATTGGGACTGCAAAAGGCATAGCTTGCCTTTTGCCAGTCAACCACAGTTTAAGATGTGCTGCACATGTATTGCAGCATATGTGTGGCGCCCAGCTCTTATCTTGATCTCCTATTCTGAAGCCAAAATACAAACTGTACGCCTTCTTAATTACTTTAGTTATATTCCGTTTTTGTGATACAAATGTCACCTCACCACATATATAACAGAAATTATTAGCACTGTTCACACATGTCCAAGGCATTTCTAACTACGATACTTTTGATAAGAACAAATGCACTAACTAATGGCAAAATTTTATCAGAGATAAGATATTTATACACAAAGATGATGTAATCATAGGTAGGATTGCATCATCAACTTCTAGTTACATTTTTATTGGTCATTAATCGCCCACAACAGTTGCGCCATATACCGGTATATATAAATTGACCGTAATTAAATAAACTAGTAGCATATATCTTGAAAACTAGAGCCAATCAACATTTTAAAATGTCATTTTCGTTTTCAGCACACCAAAATTAGTTAAGATCAGCTATTTTCATTTCTGGTACATTTTGGTTGTTGACTAGTGTTATTTGCCATAAGCCTTCATGGCAGACTCGATCGAAGGCTTTTGTGAAATCGATGAAGTTATGGTATAAATCGTGTGGAAGCTGGAGATGTTTTTCGATCAGTAATCTGGTATTGAAGATTTGTTCTGAGGTAATTCTTTTTGGTCTAAAGCTAGCCTGTTCCTCGGACAAAATTTTTTCTGATTTCTGTTTTATTCTGTTCAAAAGTATCCTTAACATCACCTTACTTGGATGACTAATAAGGCTAATGGCTCTGTAGTTCTTGCACATTATTAGATTTCCTTTTTCTGGAAACGGTATTATTCTATGATGATAGGAAACTCTTTACAGAGCGATACAACAGGAAGCAATCTGATCATCAGAAGTAGTCCCCCCGTTCGACAAGTGTTTCGGTCCTACATACTCCTTTACACTCTAAGGGGGCGGGCCCACTTGGGTCATGACTCCCAATCGTCTCAGCCTCCTGTTGTCTTGTATCGAAAATGAACCCATTTCACTTATGGTAGCAACTTTAATCCACAACTCCGCCAGCCGTGGAGGCAATTGTGAAAGTAACAACGAGAAGACAAATTATTCCGTTCGCTCCGTAGCACATCACATCACAACTACGGACACACACTGAGTCACCTGCGTGAAACCGACGAGACTTGACACTGCGCACTCGCCGCTGAAATTCTTCCTGACACCCCTTATAGTATACATCGCCTGTCGCCTCTCAGCCACAGCCCTTTCACTAGTATGCCTAAAAACTCAGCGTGTTGTGAAAAAAAAAAAATTCCTGGTGTTTTCTGTACCGCAGCGTTTATTGTCACGATTTCCATTGCCCATTGCGGTTGTTCCACAGCCAGCCTGATGCCTTTTCGGCAGTTTCACTAAGCCTTTTTAGTGCCCTTGTTCTCGACTGTCCCTTCAGCCCCAACAGTTTCAATAGATCATACACTGATGCAGCCACAAGCCCTCTTGCGCCCACTTCAACAGCCGTGACCCTTGCAGTGAACCCATCGTGTCTCAGATCCGCGGCCAGATCACTGTACTTGGCCTCTTTGAACGAATGTTGCTCGTCTAATCTGGATTCAAATGGCACGGTCAGTTCAATCAGTATGACCTGAAGCGTTGCTGAAAAATGAAGCACTATATCCGGCCGTCTCCGCGATTTTCTGATACTCTCTGGATATGCTCCTTGTCCAGGTAGGTCTACCGCCATCTCCCAGTCGTTTGCACAGTCAAGAAGAGATGGTAAACTGCTACCAGGTTTACTCGGTTTGGGGTGTGCTGACTTTCCTGCCCTCAGAAAGTATGTATTTGCGGTGCTCGGCCCGGGTTTGCTATTCGCCTTCATCCTTGCCAGATCTATTGTCGCAGAAAGCTCATTTAGCACTTTGTTATGGCGCCAAGTGTATCGCCCTTGCCCTAATGACACCTTACACGCTGAGAGCACGTGTTCGAGTGTCTGCCTATCCTGGCACAGGGGGCGCTGCTCATCATCTGACTTTCCCCATTTCACAAGGTTGGTGGCCGACGGCAGCAGGTCATACATTGATCTAACAACGAAGCTGAGCCTAAGAGGTGCCATATGCCATATATCATTCCATGTCATGGACCTCTGTAGGGCTCCTTCCCATGTAGTCCATTGGCCTTGTTGGACCTGCTGCACTGCTTTTTGCAACCTCTTATCATTCTCAGCTCCTCGTATCTCCTGAACTACCATGTCTCTGCGCTCCCTGTTGATGCCTTGGACCACCAGCGGATGTCTCCATGACCAAATCCCCGTCTATTCGTTTGTGTGTATCCGATTACCTCCCTCAGTTTGAGTGACTCTTGGGCAGCATCAAGAACTTCTTCCACTCTCCACTTCCTTCCCGTTTTCAGTGTGGGCTGAATGGACTTAACCACGTCATCAGCTGACTCGCGTAGCATCATTGCAAGCCTGGCCTTTCCAACTTTGTACTCTTCAACAACTGACTTGAAAAGAAGCAGAAGTTTTGACTTTTTGCAGTACAGTGCTACATCTGACAGACCTGGTGGTACCCCTAGCCATTTTCTCGTGAACTTGTTGACCTTCTGCTCTATAGCTTCCACTGTACTTGTGCTTATTTCATATATAAGCAGTGGCCACAGCAATTTCGGTATCAACATGAACTGGAGGCACCACAAATTGAACTTTCCCAGGAGTCTGCTTTGGTCTATGATTTGTAGCCCTCTGTCTGTCATTTCTATTGTTTGTTGCACTGCCTTCGAGTCTTTTAAAGAGGCATCGTACACCCTGCCAAGATTTTTAACAGGTTCTTCAATGACAGTAGGGATTCTTTGGTTGGAGACCATGAATATGACCTCTGCTATCTTCCCTTTCTTGACTGATAGGCTTCTCGACTTCTTGGGTTTGAAGCTCATTCTGCACCAGCTGACTAGTTCATCCAGGCATGCTAACATCCTCCGGGCCTGATGTTCATCTGATATCATAATTGTTGTGTCATCCATGAATGCTTTGAGCGGTGGCATGTGACACATTCCACTGAGCTTTGGACCTATAGCCATTCCTTCAGCCGCATTGATTATTACCTGCATAGCCATCACGAATAGTATTGGAGAGATGGTACATCGTATCGCAATTCCAACTTCAAGGCCAATCCACTTCGTTGTGTACTCTCTGGTTGAAAATCTGATAGCAAACCCTGCGAAATACAGCTTCAGCATTGCTGCAATCTCTTGTGGAACATGATACATTTCTAGGGCCTGCCACAACATCTGGTGTGGAACGGATCCATAAGCATTCGCTAGATCCAACCAGATTACATGGAGGTTTGTTCTGTCAGACTTTGCCTTTTGGATTGCTTCTCAAATCATTGTGGCATGCTCTAGACATCCTGGTGTACCTGGGATACCTTTTTTTCTGAATGGTATTGTCAATGTACCCATTTGCCAGGAGGTATGTAGTGAGTCTTTTCGCCATCACTGAGAAGAATATCTTCCCTTCCACATTGAGTAGTGAGATTGGAATGAACTGACTGATGTCTGTGGAATTTCTCTCCTTCGGGATGTAGACTCCGTTCGCCTTTCTTCATTCCTTGCTTACAAGCTGGGTTTTCCACGCATTCTTCAGTAAACGGAGCAGTCGTTTGAGCACCTCAGGACATCTCTTATACACTACATACGGAACACCATTAGGACCTGGAGCTGACTTGCACCGAGCTTTCTGGACAATGCTTTCTACCTCTTGCACCGTTTGGGGCTTGGTGTTAAATTCAGCTCATGGCTTTATCGACAATTTATGGCCTGCCATGTTGCTGAGCGGCTCATCTTTGCGACCATCTGAATATGTAATTCTAAGGTGTTCTTCCAGGTCTTCTTTCCTGATGTTTAGCGTACCCGACCGTGGCTGCTCAAACAGTTCTTTGGCAAACTTGAAGGGCTCCCTAAAGAATCTTTCCCTATCCCTTCGAGTCTTCCTTCTCTGCCTGCACAACTTTTCTGCTCTACAAAGGGCATTATGTTGGCCTTTCAGGTGCTCCCAAACCTGTCGTAACCCTTCCTTCTCTGTGGCAACTGCGTTCTTGAACAGTTTTCGGGCATGCTTCTTCTGTTTCTCGATTTCTTCTATTTTAATTTGTCTTCTACTTTTCCGTGGTGGGTTACTTTCCCTTGCCTCCCTCACTCCGAACACTTTGCGACAGTGCAGATATATTATGTCGCCGAAGATTTCCAGTTTCTTCTCCAAAGTTATCTGCTTCAGGTTGTTATCCAACTCTTTTGCCAAGGGTTCGTCCAGCTGTTCCCAAGGCCCTTTTGCACTGGCAGGTGGAAACTTGATTGCATCTCTCTTCCCATCCAAGAAGTTTGTGAGATCATCATCAGGCAGATCAACTTGAATGTACTCAGCACTGTGGATTGACTCCTGACTGCGTTCTTCAAAGATTATATTGAATGTTCCAATTTGTATTTCTTTTCAATATATCCTCAACTGGAATAAACATTTTTTTATATGAATGATTTTGACTGAATTCAAATCTATACTGGAAGCGAAAAACAAAAGTAAGACAGTTGCAGTTTTGATGAAAGCTTAAGTTAACTGACGGCCATCAGTTTCTTCGACTATTCGATCACGATCCACTACAGCCACATAATAAAAACGTTTTGGTGCCCGTGACCTTTCACACACCAGAGAGTGTCTTTTTTTTTTGTTGAGTGGTACTATATCTGCATAATGGATCAAAACCTGCAGTTCCAGCAGAACATACAACAGCCTCAAATGTTTAGACACCAAGACAGAACGCCAGATAGGATGGCGGAAAGCAGAACACAACACAGTCAGGCGAGGGTCCTCCCAATTTCCAGGTCAGGACAGTGAAACAGCCTGAACAGGAGATGGTATAGAATGACAATGAGAAATCTCATTGCAGAGATAAGATCAACAACGATATGGGTGGTCAACAATAATCCATGTAGAAACGAACGCAGCTGTGTCATGACAACAAAAGGGTGTTGGAAGGCCCATATATGCTCAATAAGATCGGGAACGCAAACCAACAGAGGCCAACACTTCAACGTAGTAGGCACAGAGAAGACACAGTGCACGCACGGGAATAACACGCAACCCATATCAACACGGAAATCAGAGGGGAGATTGAAAGCAATGTGTAGTGCTGCTACACAAACGGAGACACGTCGAATGGTCCGTGTTGTAACACAAACAGAAAGAACCAGAAGTAGTAAAAAAATCGAAGACACCGCATCGTTCCCGTATTCCAATCGGAACCCCTGCAGTTAGTTGTCATCCTCCTCCACGTACCTTTCCCCGTCCTCCAGTCCGTCCCCGTTTTTCATGTCTCCCACGACTTCGTCAGTCCCCTCCGACTACTCTGCCGCCCCCTCCTGCAAAGTTCCGTACATCCCGTATTCCAGTTTGCGTTCCACTGCCCTATACACCTCCTGCATTTAGATCCCATCATTATGTTCCATCTCCTCCTGCGGTCAATGACTTTTGTCTTCCTCGACGCAAACGGAAAGACATATTACCTCCGCCTCGATTGTTGCGTGATGCTAATACGTCATCACCCACGACCATTGCATTCATTGATTCCTTCAACCGTTTACTCTAGACATTGACAACTTGGACTGTTGCCTCATTACGGATGTCATATCGAATTCTGCAACGTTTCGTGCTCCTTGCTGCTGTCATTTCTGATACATACGGAGCCATGATTTTTCCTTCCTCCACTCCAGCATATTTGGTCTATACTCCGCATGACGAACTGACCAATGCCAATACCTCTCGTGTGAATGTTCCGTGTGCTACCTCCATGCCCTATCATGATGATTTCTTTCTGATGCTACTCATTCAGTCAGTATGGACATGTTTGAAGACTCCTCATTTCCCACATCACGTTTCCTCCGGCATGACGCTGATCTACTTGAACCGTCCACAGACTTTATTGATTCTCCTAGTACCTGGACCGTGACTCTTATGACATCCCTCAGGCCGCTGATGATGGCGATACAACTACTCAGCATTTTTATGAGTACAGATTTGATTACTTGTTTTTTTTTTTCATTTGCCATGCCCCTCATGTGGGTATCTCTCATGTGGGTATCTCTCATGTGGGTATCTCTCATGTGGGTATCTCTCATGTGGGTATCTCTCATGTGGGTATCTCTCATGTCGGTATCTGTCATGTGGGTATCTCTCATATGGGTATCTCTCATGTGAGTATCTCTCATGTGGGTATCTCTCATGTGGGTATCTCTCATGTGGGTATCTCGCATGTGGGTATCATCCATGTCTTGATGATTCCATTTTGTTTCCATGTTTCACCACTTTCCATTTCATCAGCCACTAGTGTTAGTTTTTACATGCAAATCGTAGTCACATATTGCATGCCTTAATGATTGTTCCTCTTGTTCGAGTTTTCGGTTATTTAACCCGAATTATTACGGATATATTTAAATCGGTTACCCATCTCCATTACATAATTGCTTGTCCATCCCCATTGACTTTATTTCATGTTCATGTCCATTTATTGCTGTTTTCGCTTATAAGGTAGTTTCATGATTTACTTAGTGTTTTACCTTTTGCATTACCACCGAGTTTTGTGGTTTATTTTCATTATGACGGCCATGTTGTTCGTCCGCCATCTTGATTGCCGTTTTTTGTGTGTTAGTTTTGAGCTACATATTCTTAATACGTGTGTTGATTACTCTTATCCCTTTTATTTCTACTATGATTCTGTATTTGTGGCTGTCGACCCAGAAAAAGCGATCAATAGTACATTTATGATTGTTAACTTTATAATTCACACATTCCTCGTTTGGCCATCTAGTAACTTAGTTATATTTTCCTGATTTGTTTTGGCTAGCCATGTCTTGTATCCTTTTTTGTTCATTGGACATATGATCATTGTTACGACATGTTTTATGATGTTAGCCACTATTATAGTGAGCACTTTTAAAGTTACGCATTAAGGGGTTGAAATGCTATAAATGTATATTATGTTTCGCGCTTCACGGTATTGAACTCGAATTTGTATAGTTGCCTAGATTTATAATGACGTGTTACGTTGGTATGCTAACACATGACAACGTTATAATTGTACCCTTCGTATCCTGAATTCCGTCCTAGTCGGACGTGACTTTTCAATGTTCCCGTTAATGATAGTAATTGTGTAGAGGTTCTTCTATTATAACGCAACAGGGTCTGCCGACTTGTTATGGATACGAATATTGTCTCATTTTTATGGATGGATCATTCTTCGGTTCAAGAAGATTTACAGGGAGTAGATTATTAATAAGTATCCAAATTGTAATGTCGCCAAACCTCTGATCATTCAGTACCGGATTACCGACATACGGAATCGCGAGTAAATGGCCAGACGTTGTGACGTCTGATGAATTAAATACAGGAGACACTATTATATTTGCATGAACAATATGCATATTTGATTGATGATATGTCTTGTGGATTTTGTCCCAGTAAATAAAATGTATCTTGTGGACTCTTACCACCATGGACTTATCAACTAACTATTCTTGAAGTTTAACCAGTTTTACCCAACATTCGCCGCTTTCATGTAATTGCACGATTGCTCCAGAGAATGAGTCAAAATGCTAAAGAGAAACAAATAAAATGCGGCCTGAAATAATGAACACTCTTACTGAATAAAGAGGGAACTGTATAAAAATGGTTTGCAACAAAAGGAGATGCAACAATCTGGCGTCCAGTGTGTGTGGAACGAAAATTTGTTTCCTTCCAAGATGTTACCAATTTTGATTCAGAATGACAATTCTCATTTATATTGCCAAGAATTGTTTACTATTGTGATATGCCCACGTGACTCGAGAAAAGTATGACACATTGCGCATGACGACTAGAGGTCAAACTGACGTCATCATCATCTGTACAAGCTGAAAGTCAAAGCCGCGACCGTTAGCAGTCTCATCAAATATCAAATCAAAAGAAGGCTTCAAGATAGTACGCAAGGAATGGAACAAGAAGAACCAGCACGATCAAACACTGAATAACAGTTCGGAACATCTGTTCACTCCGTTGACGCATATCAGCACTGACCGGGGAACATAATCGAACACAAAAAGCTAAGTCACCTTTCTCGGTACAGTTAAGCAAACAGTAATCCATTTGCTATTTGTAGGCATGTCGGTTCTTGTGTTTTTATTCACCCACAGATTAAAATTGTTGAAATTTTTAAGCTAAACGGAGCACCGTACTTTTTCTTAAATTTTTTTTTTTTTTACATTTTTTATCTTTTTTTTTTTTTGCCTGCGCGGGGTTAGTCTATTTCGCAGGTAGGGGTGGCGAATTAGTCCATTATGCATTGTCGTAGGTAGGGGTGGCAGCATGGCTCATTTTTCAGCATGGCACATTTTTTAAATTAATTATTTTTTTTTATGTAAAATTTTTGCCTCGTCTTGGCGACGCGCGTCCCGTTCAACCTAGTCGGTTATATTAGGGCGCATGTCCAAATATAAAAGACCCTTAGGTCTAAGGAACGTCGTTAAGCCGTAGCAAAACATGCAATGTTTTATACAGTGATAGCATGGCACATGAATGTACAAGAAAGAAATGTGAAGAGCGGTACAGGTGGACTTTTGCCTGCGTATTTGAAGGTCTATGCTCCTTTGCGATTTGTAGGGCAGTGATGATTAAGATATACGACCTATTTTCATGTCTCTTTTTGAATGCTTTCAACGATTTAACGTGTAGTTTTCGAAATTGTCTTGTTAAGACGATTGTCAATAAATTTTTTTATTATTTTTTTTTTTTTGGGGGGGGGAATGGGGACAACAAGACTATTCATCATCATCATCAGACATATCAATATCTTAGATGGGCTGCAATGGATCTCCGGCGTCTTCTTCCTTTTCTCTTGATATTGTGATGGACTCTTTCTTGTCCATCTCTTGATGTTACATTTCCACTAATAGCGCTGTCTTCCCCTTGCACGTTTGCCTTTAACTCCGCCTTCTATTATGGTCTTTAGTAAGGTGCTGTGTCTTTTTACAAGGCCAACATATTTTTTACTGTCTAATGTTAACCTCCGTCATTAATTATCTTTTCATTCCTAGGTTGTCTGTGATCTCTTTATTTGTTTTCCTCTCTATCCATGAGACGCACCCCACTCTTCTATATATCTCCATCTTCTTCTTCTTCTTCCGTCCTTAGCCACCGACCGTCAAAGCAGTCAGTGGCCATTACGCCTAGTGGCGTCTTAGGGCAACAGCAGATAGGTTTTCTTTGCCATTGTTTCCCATCACGCCTATTGGCGTCTTTAGGGCAACGGCAAATCAATCCATTTGCTGTTGTTTCCGTAATCGAAGTGACTGGCAAACGGGTGATCAGCCCGTTGGTAATATCTCCATCTCAAATGCCTCAATTCTTTCCTCTAACTGCTTGTTCATTGTCCATGTTTCTAAACTACACAATGATGAAGAATATATGTAACACTTGATGATTCTCGAGGGTATTACCAGGCTACAACGTCTTGTATACTTTGACATGCATCCTAATATTAGCGAGTCTGAATGCACACAGGGAAACTTTTGTCAAAGTTTAATGATGAGCGCCTTTTCAAAGCTAGGCAAACTTTACTTAACATGGATTATTAAAAAAATTAGTAAAATGGAGAAAGAATGAAACTAATAAAAAACAAACTCAAAGAAAAGTAAAACGAGACAAGAGAGATAGAGTCAACAGATTAAAAAAAAAAAGCGATGTATGACAAAATTTCTACATTTGGAAAACAAGACTCCAAAGAATTGTCAATTATCCAACGGTAAAACTGTAACTCTATAAGGTCTAGATAACTGCCAATATGAGAAGCCAGATCAGTTTTCAACAGTTCTGTAAACTGCACAAGTTCTTCACAAAGACTTTCTTCCAGATCTTCCGGATATGATTTAATAAGATTCGATGATCTCGTTACCACCTCTTCAGGTGTAAACGACTGTGACTGACGAAGTAATCCAAATACATCATGCAACTTTTGATAAGCTTTCTGGCGTTTTGACAAGGTAGAGAGCAAGATATCAATAAGGACAAGAAATGTTCGGCTTTTTAACTGCTGAGAAGGCGTTTGAGATTCATCAAGTGTGCTGGAACCACTGAAATCATCATACCTCAAGTATTGGTTAATTGCTTTTATCGTAAGTTAATAATTGATAGGAGTATTGATATAAACAAAAATATTAGTGAAATAGAATAAATAAGCCCAGGTAGGCCAACCACGTGGCGTCTTCATTTGTAAAGTGCAATAGCCATCTTGTTTTTCTTTGTGTAATTAATACAGGCATCTTTCATCGCTGAGCCACGCGTGAACAAAATTAAAATTAATTCAAATTTACTAGCTTAGTAGTAGAACTAGTCAGCTTTTAACTATTGTTACATAAACATAATTCAAAATTTATATATTATTTTAAAAAATAATATATTAACTTGTCTGGTGTTAATTTAGCATTAGGTCTAGATAGAGCAAACATACTAATTGTAAGTCATCGGTGATAGGTATACAATAAAAATAGAGCAATTAGACAATATTATAAAAAAAGTAAAGACAACTCGTATACAACAAAATATTTGTAGCACAATAAGAGCAAATAAGTCCAACATAATGCTAACCAGATTTCAGTCAGGGGAGGGAAAAGCTTGGAGCAAAACAACAGAAAGACATACTAAGGAAGGAACATCAAAACGGACAGAAAATGAAAGGAACAAAAGCCTTGGTCTAAAGGACACAGAAATTAAGGACACAATTGAAACCATCAAGGACAAAATAAACAGTGACCTCTGAAGTAAATAAAGACGGACATTTAAAAAAAAAGCAACGAAAAAGAAACAGAAATTCTGACATCAAAGCAAGGTGCTGCACACAATGGAACACCAACTTCGACAGGAAATACAGCCGCAGAACACATTAGGAAGGACAAATGGGGAAATGCAGACCAATATACACAGGAAACAAAAGAACACAAAGAATGTGGTGAGGACAGACTAAAGGAAACAAAAACCCAGAGAAAAAGAGTTAAAGTCACCCACATAGGAGGGACAGAAGCCACCTTGAGTGCCCTCCCCGATGACAAAATCATGGTTATCTTAGAAAAAATAATAGACAAAAAATCTATTGACAAAGTGCAAAGAGTACATACAACGGTATATAAATAATAGCCTAACTATATATACAGATGGGTAAAAAGATGAAAAAGGACAATTAGGAGCAGGAATAGCAATACCAAAATTAAAAATGTATAAAAGATACAAAGTAACAGGTAATACATCCATCTTTACAGCAGAATTTGTAGCAATCCTAAAAGCTTTAGAAATAGCTGCAGAAAACCCACCAAATAAAGTAACCATTCTCACAGATTCCCTTTCATCGGTATAAGCTATCAGAATAGAAATGGATGTAGCAGGCCAGATATTATAGAGGAAATACTACTGGTTAATACATATCTGCATACTATAGGATGCAGTGCAACACTAACATGGATACCATCACATGTGGGGATAGCAGGAAATGAGCTTGCAGACAAAGAAGCCAAAGGGGGAAGAACTAGCTATAACAAAATTGAAGTAGGCTTAGGGAAGTTTGAAATTAAGAGCTTAATTGCTCAAGCAATAACTAAAGAGTGGGTAACAGCATGGGACCAAAGTAAAAAAGCAAGACACTCATATAAAATCCTAAAATAAACAAGCAAAAAATGTCAAATACAAGATGAAATAAAAATACCAATTAATAAAAAATTGCTGAGGCTCAAGCTTGTAACTGGATATTTCATGCCTGAAGAACCCACATGTGAAAAGTGTCGAGAACCAAACACAATTAGACACTTTCTGGTGGACTGCAAAAAATATGATCAGCAGGGGCAAAATATTAATTAAGACATACTGTAGTAACCACAAGGTAGAAATGAGTGTAGAAAATCTCTTAGGCACAAAGACCCCTTTAGAAGTGCAAAAGTTAATAAAACACTATATTGCACAAACTAAAGCTAACATATAAAAAATAAATAAGGATCCGAGCCAGTAGTCCACACTGGTGAAAGACTCCCTCCAGATACATACAGATTAACCAAATAAACCGTCCTGTGAAAATTAAAAACATTCCAGCTTAGAAAATATCATATGTTGGATAAAAAAGCCATTTTGAACTATAACTGCAAAATGAAAAATACCTACTAGAGATAATATAGTATAAAATAAATACAAACAAAAACATAATACAATAAAGGAAACACGTCCTGATATAACCAACAGATCCATGTACATGGTAGATGGTTGAAAGAGGCGTGCTACAACTAAAAGTATCAAACACCTAAACAGAAAAAAAGTGGGAGGGACACTCACGAACTGAAAGAACGCAGAGGACAGAAAGAGAGAGCTAGGCACGTATTCCTTCACCATTGAGTATTTGTGATGGCCTGCCTTTGCCAGAAGTAGTCCTGTTAGTGTATTTCTGAGAAGACCAGAGGGTTTCGGTCATACATATAGAACGTAAGCCAGAAGTGAGAACCCAAGTGTTATCCTGCATAGCAACACGGAGCACTAAAGCTGGTCTACCTGGTTGTGCTGGTATCCCTAATACATGGGAAGATCAGCAGAGTCTATATAGCCGTGTGGAGTCCACCAACATTGTCAACCATCATTTAAGGAGCACTCAGTTAAGTGCAGAAACAGAAGAACATTCGATCAATTTATGTGTGAAGAGAAGTCATATGAAGAAAAAGACTGGTTAACGATTTGTCAGAAAAGCAGAGACACTGTAATTCAGTTAAAGTAAACACTATAAGATCACTGTGATTTCTGTGGATAAATGGTGTAAATAGAAAATTCATATACATATAGCAACTCTGAATTCAAACCACCGCTGCCTTGCGGGAATATCCATTTGTGGAATAGGCTTCGGGAGTAAACCCTGAGGATAAATCCGGAGTCGGAGTCCCTAAGGCAGTCTAATGTTGATTCGACATTATTCTGGCAACTCCTGCGACATGGCTGGTACCAAACTGTATCGGCTACTGCCGTTCCTTTGGATCTACCGGCTGTGTGGAGAGGGGGAACATGCTGCATGGGCAACAGCTTGATCTCCATATAACTGTGCCCAAGCTCGCGCCCTGGAGAGGACACTCCAGCTTCACCCTATAGGTGTCGGCAAAACACGGGAAGTAGCAGTTACCGGTTATAAGCATTTTGCCCAATTGGCGTAGGGCATTGCGCCAGGGGCTACTTCCGACAGTGGGAGAGGTTCAAGGATCTCACTGGACAGCTACCGCCCGCTTCAAGCTGGGCAGCCCCCAGTCAATAAGGTGTTGTCCCGCCACTGTCTGCTTTCCCCATTGGGTGCATGGGGATTAGGGTCAAACCCGAACTGTGGACAGAAAATTTTGCACTAAGCAATTATCGAAAAAATAGAAATAAGCAAACTCTCAGATTGGGATGCTGGAACGTCCGGACTATGTTGACTGGACTATCCGAAAACCTACAGGATGTAAACGATGTAAGGAAGACAGCCATAATTAATGATGAGCTTAAACGACTTCAGGTGGATATAGCTGCACTTCAGGAAACGCGCCTGGCGGGCTCTGGAACGGTGAGCGAGAAGGACTACACATTTTATTGGCAAGGGAAAGATCTTAATAAAGCTAGAGAACACGGAGTAGATTTTGCGGTCAAAAAATCGCTAACTAAAATGGATGAACCAGGCGAGAATGGATCAGAACGCCTGTTAACGCTCTGCCTGCAAACTAGCACAGGTCCCATCACCCTTGTCAGTGTGTATGCTCCTACTCTGTACTCTGCCTCAGAAGCTAAAGATGAGTTCTACGAGAATCTAACAGCAGTTATCAAAAGCATACCTAGGCAAGAACAGCTTGTTATCCTTGGTGACTTTAACGCTAGAGTGGGTGCCGATAATGTTTCATGGCCTTCATGTCTGGGCAGGTTTGGTATTGGCAAGATGAATGAAAATGGACAACGGCTCTTAGAGTTGTGCGTCCACCATGACCTCTGCGTGACCAACACCTACTTTCAGACAAAACCCCAGCATAAGGTGTCATGGAGACACCCACGATCCAAGCACTGGCACCAACTTGACCTGATTCTCGTCAGAAGGCCACTCCTCAGGTCTGTGCTCTCCACGCGCTCGTACCATAGTGCAGACTGTGATACAGATCACTCCTTGGTTTGCTGCAAAATCAGAGCACAACCAAGAAAACTCTATCGTGTCAGACATGAAGGGAAACCACGCATTGATACCAGCAAGATGTCAGACCCTTTCATGATCGCTCAATTCACTGCGACCTTCAAGAAAGTGCTCAGTAGCCCTCAGCATGGTGATACTATTACAGAGAACTGGGAGCACATACGGAACACCATTCAAAGTACTGCACTTGCCACCTTTGGTAAGAAAACAGCAAAGTCAAATGACTGGTTTGATGCTTCATCAGATGTGATGGCACCTGTCATTGAAGCTAAGCGCAGTGCTATGAATGAATACAAACGTTCACCGAGTGCCAGAACCCTACAGATCCTGAGGGCTACGAGAAGCAAAGTTCAACAAACTGCTCGACGTTGTGCAAATGACTATTGGCTCCAGCTCAGTGAGAGCATCCAGATCGCAGCGCAAGCAGGCAACATTAGACAAATGTATGACGGTATAAAGAAAGCACTTGGCCCCCATAAAAGTAAGACGGCACCGCTAAAAACCATCAGCGAAGAGAAGCTAACCGATAAGGGTAAGCAGATGGAGAGGTGGGTCGAGCACTACTCTGAGCTTTACGCTAGGTAATGTTTTGCCTTGCTCTTAGAAGGCAAAACCTTAAACAACAACTAGGGCCTACATTATTTCAGTAAGTACATATTGTATACATAAGAACATGAAAAATTGCCTGAGGAATCTTGTAAAATGCTACAAATTTTTATTTTATGCGGAAAAGTAGGTCAAATCTTGGGAAATGTAGACCTGGCAGAAAATCCCTCAAAAAAAAATAAATAAATAAAATTGCAAACTTACACTGATATAATTGCAATAAAATGTTCAGAATATCGGTGCATAGTTGTTTTAAACTTATCTAGGGCCTACACATTTTTATCACAGTCAGTTCAAAGATGTAATTTTTTTCTTCAAAACCACATATTTCCTTAAAAACAGGCACCCAAAATTGGTTGCAGAACTCTTCAGGTGATATTTAAAAAGACAGGCTGTAAAAGGTAAAGGATCCCATTACATGCCCTTTAAGGCATATTGGGAATATATTGTTCGGCCCATAGTTTCTTGACCATCGGTAGACTATGAATGATGTGGTCAGCATCACGCCAGCCGCCTTAACCTTACCAGAGTTGCAGTGATACCCAATTCATAAGGCTTAATCGACCTTGGAGTTTTTCACAGTCTAAAAAATTCTACCTCAACTGGGGATCGAACCATGGACCAAGGAAGCTAGTTCCTAACCATTGTGCTACCACATCAGAAAAAAACAGGCAGTAGATACATACATTATTTCTGTAGGTGCTTTTGATATATATAAAAAATATAGGATATTGAACGAAAAATCTTGTGAAATGCTTTAAATCATTTTTTAGTATGAAGATGTTTCTGTTGTTCCTTGTGAAGTGCAGATGTGATAAAAAAATAATTTAAAAACTTACTTACTTACTTAGTCATTCCCCTTCTACCGTGAGGTGTAGAGGTTTGGAAGAGAGCGCCAGACTATCCTATCGGCTGTCTTCCTCCTGGCCTGGTTCCATTCTAGTCCTCGATCCTTCAAAGATTGTCTAATGTTGTCCTCCCAGCGGACTCTGGGTCGTCCTCGGGGTCTGGATCCTTGGCTCTTTGTTTCCCATGCTTGTCGTGGTATCCGATTTTCTTCCATTCTGATATTTAAAAACAAAAAATGAAATTGTGTTTTGTCTCTTAAACATTTCAGCTCCAGTCCAATCTTACTTACTTACAAACCTAGTTATTCCTCTTCTACCATGAGGTGTAGAGGTTTGTAAGAGAGAGCACCAAATTATTCTATCAGCTGGCTTGGTTCCATTCTAGTCCTCGGTCCTTCAAAGATTGTCTAATGTTGTCCTCCCAGGGGACTTTGGGTCATCCTGGATGTCTGGATCTCTGGCTCTTAGTTTCCCATGCTTGCTGTTTTAGCCGACCTTCTCCAATTCTACAGACTTGGCCAAACCATCTCAGTTGGGACTGTTCTACTTGGGTCTGGAGGGGTTGGGCTTTTAGGCCTTGACATATCATCTGGTTGCGGACCATGTCTCTTCTTGTTACTTCAACCACCTACCTCAGATACCTCATCTCTGAGGTTTAAACCTGTCCAATCTTCTTCTTCTTTGATCCTTAGCCGCCGACCATCAAAGCAGTCAGTGGCCATCACGCCTAGTGGCGTCTTGTAGGACAACAACAAATTGATTCCACTTTGCTCGGTCCGCGGTCATCCTTCGTACAGTGCCCCAACTCTGGTTCATTCTTTGCATCTCAGCCTCCACAGTCCTCCGCCAGGTTGTTTTTGGTAGACCTCTCTTTCGTTTTCCCTCAGGGGTCCAAAGCATAGCTGTTCTTGTGATGGCATCGGGGTCTCTTCTGAGGACATGGCCAACCCAGCTCCAGCATCTGCCAGCTATGATGGTATGCATGTCCTCTTGCTTACTCCGAGTAAGCAGATCTTGGTTGGTGATGGTATTCGGCCAAAAGATTCGGTGAATTTTTCTTAGGCATGTTGTGTGAAAAGAGGACAATTTTGACATTTCCTTCTCTGTAACTCTCCAGCATTCCACACCATAGAGAAGCACAGGAAGCACACAGCTCTGATATAATCTTAATTTTGTGCTCGTGCTGTATTGAGAGGACTTCCAGATGTTGTTTAGGCTAAAAAAGATTGTTCTTGCCTTATTCATTCTGATGTTGATGTCTTTGCCTGCCCCGCCGTCTGGTGTTACTATGCATCCTAGGTATGTGAAGGTGTCTGTCTGTACCAGTTGCTGGTTCCTTACTGATATGGGCTCAGGGTTGCTCACATTGAGCGTCATGACCTCTGACTTCTTTAAATTGATGTTCAAGCCCACCTGCTGGCTAAACTTATTAAGTCTATCTGTTTTTTCCTGGATGTGTTGATATGAATGTGCTAGTAGTGCAATGTCATCAGCATATTCCAGATCTTCCAATGTAGAAAATGTAGTCCATCTTATTCCTCTTGGACTGCCCTCTGTTGTCTGGCGCATCACCCAATCTATGACTGTTAAAAATAGTGGTTGATAAGGGCATCCCTGTCATACTCCTGTCTTCGCCTCAAAGGTTAGGTTGCTCTGCCCAACACTACACGTAAAGTTGGCATAGAGGCTTTTTATGATTGACACTATGCAGCTTGGAATTCCATAAGTCCTCAGTATTTTCCATAAACTGTTCCTACGTATGCTGTCAAAAGCCTTTTCAAAATCAATGAAATTAATGTACAGCTGTCTTTGCCATTCTGAGCACTGCTCTATAATGTTCCTGAGAGTGAATATATGATCTACACATCTTCTGTTCTTTCTAAATCCTGCTTGTTCTTTCCTCAGTTTGGGGTCTACTGCCTTTGAAATTCTCTGTATAATTATCCTGCCTAGTATTTTGCTGGGAACTGAGAGAAAAGTGATTCCTCTCCAATTATTGCAGTCTGCAAGATCTCCCTTCTTGGGCAATTTGGCAATTATTCCTTTGTTCCACCCTGATGGTGTTGTCCCCATTTTCCAGACTTCCATAAAATATTCTTAATATCAATACACATTTAGTTTTAAACATATCTACATATTTGTATCATTATCACTTCACATATCATTGTTTTAAAGAGAATCACATATTTTTATTAAAATGGGCACCTAAATTGGGTGCATGTTGTTTTTTCTAAATGTTGTGTTAAAAAAACAGGCAGTACAAATATAGGACCTACATTGAATCAATAGTTGCATGTGCTATCAATAAAAATAAAGGAAAAGGGCTTAGAAATCTTGTGAACTGTTTTTAAACTATTATGTTATGAGAATAAAATGTCTTTGTCTTGTGAAGTGTAGACCTGATTGAAAACAATGATCAGAAAATGATTAATTAAATGTGCATCCATTTTAAAACATATCAACCCTTTTTTGTCACAATCACTTCATAGATATAATAAATTTTTTTAAATGTTTTTTTAAAACCACATATTTCTGTTAGAACCAAAGATGAAACTACTGTTATTAATATTATTTACACATACCACATTCTATTTTATGTTTCCCAGAAGAATTATGCCACTATTCATATGCTTTCATGGTAGTCATAAATACATTGTGGCTGGTTTTGACACCCAGTGCAATAATGATGGGAGTGCTGATGGCAAGCAGGTGTGCTGCTGAGGACACAGTTCCTATCTCTTTTTGTATATATCATATAAGTGGCCTGGTGTCAGAAATGTTCTTCATAGCTGAGGCTGCTTGAGGTCTAACAATATCAGTAGCTGCATTTTCTTGGATACTTAGTGTACTCAGAACAACAGAAGATTCAGTTAGTTGGTGAAGCAGATTTCTCTTGAACTGCATCATTATGAAAACAATATAACATTGAAGCATGGACCTCCTGTACTTCAAGCAGCCAGAAGAAAATGTTTTCCAATTATTTAAACAAAGTTCAATTATGTACACCATAATAGCCAACTCTTTGGTTCAGAAAGTCATATCCATTCATTGAATTGTTGTATTCATCTATAATTTCAGCATTACAATGTGCTTCCATGAGGGTATGGTCTTTACTTAGATCTGAAAAAACACAAGGAAAACTGATTTTGTGGCCTCTTTATCACTAAAGGTTGTATGCAACATCTTGCTTGTTTGTGTCATGTCGTACCATTTTTGTATTTAAAGATCGACTAAGGTGCAGTCTGAATTCAGTTTCAATGGAAAAATTTCTTAATATCAGTGAGAGATGCTGGTGAAATAGTATTGCTTCATCTCCAGTAAAATGGTCAAAGGGTCTTGAGTGTAATTCCCTCTTTAGAAATAAATGGTGGCCTGTACCCAAAGGCTATCGTTTACGGTCTGAAATTTTTAGATCTTGACAGTTTGAATTTCTATCTATATATTACTATATATATCAACCGCTCACATACACACACACACACACACACACACAGATAAGTGATGAAAATTAGGTGCACAAACGTGAAACTATAGTAAATGGAGTAGGGATATTAGGCCTAGCTGACCAACACAGGTAATTTAGTTTTATGTTAAGTTTTATTTATCATAAAGAAAGAAAACTTCACAACATTCAGTATCAATTAAAAAAAATATAAAAATCATATGTTACAGAAATAGTAAAGGAATAGACCCATAAGTGCAATTCCCTCTCTTGAGACAAGATCCCATTAGAAGAAGATATTAACCCCCAAAAGGTCAAAAGATTAGCACTATGGTAAGACTTTTGTTCGCTGATATGCTGTAAAAGAAACAGAGTTCCCAATTAATCTATTCTGAAAATAACAGTATTAGCAAACAAAAGAAAGGCAAAACAAAGTGAGTACAATGATTATACAGTAAAAAAGAATTATTCATTCCTTCTTTCTCTCGCTTCAGACAACTGTGGCCACGTTCATTCACTCTTAACTAATTGTTGATTAACAACGTCTGGGATATATCGTCATGGTTCAATCAGCAACTCCAGTGTTGGTTGTTTTGACAGCCGCATTGGCAAAGCCCAGCTTTTGCCTCAAAGACTGATTAAACTCCAAACTCTTATTTTGAGGAACGCTTACTTCAACGGTTACTAGGATTCGGGTTATGTCACATCAATTAGTCCAGGCAGGAAAATAATAGGACACCTAGTGTCATAAGCTTGTAAAGGCTTCCAATACTTCCAAGAATGTCAGGTATGTAACTCTCGGGATAAAAGATCCTCGCCACACCACAATGTGTCGAAAGTCGGGAAATGTTAATGTTGAGGTAATTTTTCGCCACAACGGCTTCAAAGTATATGAAAACATGGGGAAAAAGAAATCTGGATAGACTATAGGTCTGTTGGCACTTTATTCTTATCATGGAAGATTTGTTGGTACTCTGATCCTCTTCTACGGGTGAAACAAGAAGCCAAACAGGTCAACCTTGAAGACCCGATATTTACATAAGAATGTTTTTTGGTACTGTTGGACTAAGATCAGTTATTCTCAAATTTTCAGGTTCAGGCCGCTGGTAGTTTTAGGTTTGTGACCCGTACTAGATTTTAGGAAGACAATACAAACAATAAGTGGTATCTATCCTACAGCCCGCTCAATTGGAATAAATTTAGGCTATCCAACAAGTTAGGAATATTTGATTAGAAACACAAATGAGAAGCTTATCTTAAAATCGTTCTTAGCTGAGGGCTGAAACCTCAGGGGCTAGTCATTCAAAAAGTACACATGACTGATAGAAGATAAATATATTATTATTATCGGTATTACATTTGCCAGTGCATTTGTACCCTAGTGCACATTTCAATATCTCAACTGGATTTTGAATAGCAATTAATTAAATTTACGTTAACAAAATGTTCATGGAATACTTCAGCTTATATATATTTTAATCTGCTAGTGTCATCAGAGACATGAAGTAAATCCTAGTGGAATATAAATTGACGGACTTAACAATTAAAGCACTCAAAAATGCTAGTAAATGTAGTTACCACAACACAGAAAAAGTAACTAATCTCAGTAAAGTTATGCAATTCAGAAAACACTAAAAAATCCACTTAAAATGGTTTAAGATTTGAAGCTGAATACATGTTGAGTTGGAATAATAACTGATGCACTAGATAAATGATTTTAAAAGCTGGGGTATCAGTAATTAAAACACTGTAGAAATTTCTAGGTTGACAGGTGCAAATATAACTCCTCCTTTTGACAAAACTTGGGGAATTCTGCGTCATGCTTTCTGAATCAAAGTTTCTATTACACTTATGAGACCAGACTCGGCGTACCGAAAGGGCTTTTTTGGCATTTTACTGGCAGAAAGTAGCAATTGTTATGCTTACCTCATACCTTGTTCATTCAGCTGCTCTGTATCCCCATTTTGCTATTTGCTATTCTGTTCAATACTCCATGAGGCCGCCCTCCTCAGCTGTTTTGATCATCCGGGCTTGGGACTTAAGATAGGTGAGTTATCTCCCCATTTCCTCAGATAATTCCCCCTGACCATGTAAGTACGTATATTTTACATTTAAATATAATACCATATTGACGACTCATCTCTGATCTGTCACTATTTCATAAACACTTTCATGTGATGATAGAGTTAGGGCTCGATACTAACTAAGTGTTACCAGGGGCCAAATTTCCTTTCAAAAATAGTAACACTTTACCCCGCATGTTTAAAAAGCGACTATACACCCGGTATGCCATGAAATGATTTAACCATCCCGTAAAAACTATTGCCAGGTATTTTCACCTTTCTTTTCAAATTCAGACATATATTACGGAAAAAAATATGGATTGCAGATACATGTAAGGGTTTTGGTGTTACAAAGTACTACACTAGGGTGGTGGAACAGCAAGATAATGTTTAACAAAACGTGAAACTGGCTGTGTGGTAAGGTTAAGGCAAGCTACAGGCGTATGTAAGTACCAATAGCCAGTCTGGCAACATAAAAGATGCAGAAGACCTTAAGACTAACTAATATGTCTGTTTATAAACATTCCTAGTGTCTGTAAGACAGAGAAAAATAAAATAGATGTTTAGCCTCAATATGAATTGAGACAGATAAATAGAAGTACTTGGTTTCAGTTCTGCGTTAACCTCAGTGCATACTAATAAGCAAGCAGTTCAAAACAGGTGGAAACAAAAACATTGTTAATATATGTAATAAACATAACTCTGTTTACCTCAGTTATATGTAATTGTTGTATTATAAATATAAAACTAAGGTGCAGTCTTAGCCTTCAAGGGACAATTTTAATGTAATAAACATGTCAGTTTAGTGCTGTTGTAGTATTGCTTCTTCTCAGTTTAGAAGTCAGTGGGTTATCTTAAGTGTTAATTCCTATAGCAAATAAATGGTCCTGTTTAGCCAAAGGCAGTTATTAAAGGTTAATGTATAAAAAAACTTTAGAGCAGTTTTTAGCCAGTTATAAAGTGTTTGAATCCACTTAAATAAATTATGATGTAGCCTCTGAACCATAAATATGTGAACATGTTCACAAATAAACATAGAATCAGTAAAGCCTCAGACTTTTATGTGATATTTATTGGTTTATGTGGAAACATTGCTTGTTTTGCCATCTCCTTTGTACCCTATGCACGTTTCATCCAAAATGAGATTTTGGAGTGAGTAAAAACCTCATTCTGGAATTTGTGTAAAATAAACATAGTCATAAATGGTTCAGTTATAAATTTTAAATTGTGATGTCATCAAACATGAAGTCATTTATGCCTCAGTTATAAAGTGTTAATGTATAAATAAACATGTGACTTAGCCCAAGGTGTGTAGCATGTTCTGCAGATGTAAAACTAGTCAGTTTAGCATGAATGAATGGTTTATTATAAATAAACAGTCAGTTTAGCCTCAGTTATAAAGTGTTAATGTATAAATAAACATAGTCAGTTTAGCCCCCAGTTATAAAGTGTTAATGTATAAATAAACATAGAGTTTTGGCATTATAAAGTGCAATGATACGTGCAATAAACATAGTAAATAAAATCCCCATGTATCATTTCAGTGTTAATGTATAAATCAAACCCCTAGTCACACCTTTTTACCCAACTGTTATAAATTGTGTGTCATGTATAAATAAACATACTCAGTTTAGTGTACAGTCCAGTTATAAAGTTTAATGTTTAAATAAAGGGTCAGTTTAGCCTTAGTTTATAGAAAGTGTTAGCAATTGTTATAAATAAACATTTCATTCAGTTTGTATCCCCATCTTATAAATTCTGTTTATGTAGAAAAAAACATAGTTCAGTTTAGCCTCAGTTTATAAAGTGAATTAATTATAAATAAACATAGTCAGTTTAGCGCCTCAGTTATAAAGAAGTGTTAATTCAGTATAAATTAACATAGTTAGTTTAGCCCAAACATTCATAAAGTTATAATGTATAAATGGTTTAGTCAGTTTATTGCCTCAGTTTTTAAAATTTTTAATTTAAAAACATATACATGGTCAGTTTAGGCTTGCAGTTATAAAGTGTTAATGTAAAATAAACATAGTCAGTGTAGCCTACTACTCATTATAAAGTGTTACAAAGTTTAAGCTGTTTAACAAAACTGTTAATGTAAAATAAAAACAGTCAGTTTAGCCTCAGGTTAATGCTAGCTAAATGTAAGTACAATAGTCAGTTTAGCCTCAACATAAAGATGTTATCTATAAATCCAAACTTCTCAGTTTATTTTTAGTTATAAAGTGTTAATGTATAAATAAACATAGTCAGTTTAGCCTCAGTTATAAAGTGTTAATGTATAAATAAACATAGTCAGTTTAGCCTCAGTTATAAAGTGTTAATGTATAAATAAACATAGTCAGTTTAGCCTCAGTTATAAAGTGTTAATGTATAAATAAACATAGTCAGTTTAGCCTCAGTTATAAATTACAATATGGCCCTTTGGTGCCTTTAAGTCCAAATAATTTCTTCAGTTGCCAAAACCTGATGTGGCTTCACTTTTCCTGTCCACCAGCTGTAAATAATGTCAATTTAAATTTCTAAATGTTGTGAGTGTTTTTCCATTTACTAAAAGTTGTCTGTTCGTACCTATTCTAGTGTAACAACCAAACAACAACAAAATAAAAAGGGATGGGAAGGAAGTAGAGTAATGTGAAGGCTTGAAGTGTTTGGACAGATTTTTTAATGTGCTTTTAATTTTTCATTAACAGTATGTAGCACTTGTACCTCACAGATCTTCATTTTCCCCTGCCATGCCTCACTAATCATTATATATTTGTTTTCATTCTTGCTATAATCATTTATTAGTTGATTAATTTTCAGCTCTACTTTTCCATTACCTCAAGCTCTGCACTCCCTACCAAGACTTTTGATGACTTGCCGATACTTTATTTAGTTTTCACCTTACTTACTTCACTCTTCCCCTTTGAATATATTTTTACCTGTGATCACCTGCCCTATTGTTCCCTCTGTCATTCATGATATCTCTCTTTATTCATACTTCTTTTATGCCAGCTATGTTCCCATGAAGGGTGTGTCTTCTGTCTGTGGTTATCAGCATGTAGGCTTTTTGCCTGGGCCATCACATATCTGGATCAAATCAATGCTGATCCAAGCATGTACTTCATAGTCACAGTGGGTTTATCTCATGCACAGCCCATGATGACATGCATCCATTCATTTTGATTGTGTTCCCAGCCATTTACATCGTAATATTGACAGCATGAGTATCTCCAGCTCATATTCAATTACTGACATGACCAGCTGATGAAGTAGATGGAGCAATAGTCTCTGCTCCAGGTGTGTAGCAGTCATTGTTTATAAAGCTGCCAGACTTCTCTAGCACATCTGTATGATCAGCACAACATGATACTTGTAAGATGGCCTAGATTTGTTCTATAATTATTTTATGATACTGCAATAAAAGAGAAAGATGGCATTAATCAGCAAAATTGTCATGTTTAAAAGCAAAAGAAAACAAAAAACAAATGCTACAATGGTTGGAAACTTACACATCTAAGAACACACCCCCTACATCTATTCCTGTGAGAATGCACCCCCTACATCTATTCCTGTGAGAATACACCCCTCACTTTACATTTACTCCTGTGAGAACACACCCCTCACTTTACATTTACTCCTGTGAGAACACACCCCTCACTTTACATTTACTCCTGTGAGAACACACCCCTCACTTTACATTTATTCCTGTGAGAACACACCCCTCACTTTACATTTACTCCTGTGAGAACACACCCCTCACTTTACATTTACTCCTGTGAGAACACACCTCTTATTTTACATTTATTCCTGTGAGAACACACCCCTCACTTTACATTTATTTTTGTGAGAACACACCCCTCACTTTACATTTACTCCTGTGAGAACACACCCCTCACTTTACATTTACTCCTGTGAGAACACACCCCTCACTTTACATTTACTCCTGTGAGAACACACCCCTCACTTTACATTTACTCCTGTGAGAACACACCCCTCACTTTACATTTACTCCTGTGAGAACACACCCCTCACTTTACATTTACTCCTGTGAGAACACACCCCTCACTTTACATTTACTCCTGTGAGAACACACCCCTCACTTTACATTTACTCCTGTGAGAACACACCCCTCACTTTACATTTACTCCTGTGAGAACACACCCCTCACTTTACATTTATTCCTGTGAGAACACACCCCTCACTTTACATTTATTCCTGTGAGAACACTAGTTTTGAATTATGTGAAGTCCTCATTAGTGTTCCTCTAATATAAAATGTGACTACACTGTACATCACAGGGAGCTAAAAGTTAAGGAACACAAGAGATCTATTGCTGACACAATAAAATAAAGTGGCTAAATGGGAAAATTTATATCAAATTTCCTTCATTTATTTCATTATTCTGTGATAGAATTTACTAAAATGTAGCACTTTCTGGCAAAATCTGTAACTTGTCTGTATATCTGATCTCAAGAACAATGTTAAAAAAAAAATGAAAAGAGAATTATTCATGTAAAAATTGCCATAATGTAGAATCGTACACATATCTTGGCAGTAATATAAACAAAGTTGGAGGGACAGACATTAGCATCAAAATAAGAATATAAAAAGCAAGATGAGCTTTAATTGCATTGGGAAACATATGGAGAACAAGAGTAATCAAGTCCAATATGAAAATAAGAATCTTCAACTCAAATGTCAAGTCAGTCCTATTGTATGGCTCTGAAACATGGAGAACAACAAAAACAACAACCAAAAAGCTACAGACTTTCATAAATGGGTGCATGCGTAGAATAGAAGGACTGAAATGGTACGACAAAGTCATAGATGTGGAATTGTTGACAAGAACCAGACAAGTGCCAGTGGAACAAGAAGACACTGGTGATGGATAGGACACACATTGAGGAAACCTGTTGATAGCATTACAAGGCAGTCCTTGTTCTGGAATCCAGAGGGAAAGAGAGGTAGAGGTAGACCCAAAAGCACATGGAGAAGAGAACTTGATACAGAGGTGAAAATGATGAGGAAAACATGGAACAAACTTGAGCGGATGGCACAGGACAGGAAGACTTGGCATGTGTTTGCTGAATGCCTATGCTCCTTGGGGAGCTAAAGGGTATTGATTGATTGATTGAAAAATTGCCATTTTAAAATCTTTCTATTATATGAAACTTACATTCTAGCTATCAAATGGGAAAACGTACATTCTAGCTATCAAATGGGAAAATGTACATTCTAGCTATCAAATGGGAAAACTTACATTCTAGCTATCAAATGGGAAAACTTACATTCTAGCTATCAAATGGGAAAACTTACATTCTAGCTATCAAATGGGAAAACTTACATTCTAGCTATCAAATGGGAAAACTTACATTCTAGCTATCAAATGGGAAAAATTACATTCTAGCTATCAAATGGGAAAACTTACATTCTAGCTATCAAATGGGAAAACTTACATTCTACCTATCAAATGGGAAAATTTACATTCTAGCTAACAAATGGGAAAACTTTTATTTTAGCTATCAAATGCTAAAACTTACATTCTACCTATCAAATGGGAAAACTTACATTCTAGCTATCAAATGGGAAAACTTACATTTTTCAAACATGATCTTACACACATTTAGTATGCATTTGAAAATCTCTGAATCACTCAAAAAAATAAATATGGCACAAACTGTTTAAAATACAATCACAGACATACTATCATCAAACATGTATAACAACCTTTATTAATCTGCTTCAATGCTCCTATATGGCTGCTAATTGTCATAGCTGATGTTTGTTGTTAATACATGTTGATAACTCTCAGGTCCTTACAATCAATGTTGATGCATTCTTGCATTTTCATAATTTTCTCATCTGTTTTCTCTATCTCAAATGCTTTAGTGTAGTGCATAAAGCACATGTATAGATAGATTATAGATAGAAGTTATATTTTTTTTAAATGATCATACACACATTTAGGATGCACTTGACAGCTCTGAGTCATTCAGAAGAAAGTCAGTACCGGTGTAGCAAAGACTATTGAATGTGACATTGGACATTCTACCATTAAACATGTATCACTCAGAAGAAAGTCAGTATAGCAAAGACTATTGAATGTGACATTGGACATTCTACCATTAAACATGTATCACTCAGAAGAAAGTTAGTATAGCAAAGACTATTGAATGTGACATTGGACATTCTACCATTAAACATGTATCACTCAGAAGAAAGTTAGTATAGCAAAGACTATTGAATGTGACATTGGACATTCTACCATTAAACATGTATCACTCAGAAGAAAGTCAGTATAGCAAAGACTATTGAATGTGACATTGGACATTCTACCATTAAACATGTATCACTCAGAAGAAAGTTAGTATAGCAAAGACTATTGAATGTGACATTGGACATTCTACCATTAAACATGTATCACTCAGAAGAAAGTTAGTATAGCAAAGACTATTGAATGTGACATTGGACATTCTACCATTAAACATGTATCACTCAGAAGAAAGTCAGTATAGCAAAGACTATTGAATGTGACATTGGACATTCTACCATTAAACATGTATCACTCAGAAGAAAGTCAGTATAGCAAAGACTATTGAATGTGACATTGGACATTCTACCATTAAACATGTATCACTCTTCCGTACATTTTCAAGTTGTAATATTTTTTTTCACCATTATTTTGAAAAAAATAAAATTTGAGTGAAATTTCTTGTAAAATCAGTATCTTAAATAACCAGCTTGTACCTAAATGTCTACTATTATGTTACACATAATTCATTTTTCTTCTCAGATTACAAAAAAATATGGAACAGAAGATCCCATTCCTGGATCAAAAAATAAAACAGGACATCAGTACAGATTTTAAAGTGAGTTTTCTTTTTAATTCTTGATAACAAATTTTTATACAACATAAGGCAGTTAAACTGAGAAATCTGTTAAAATATTGTCCATTTTAACATTTTATTACTTATTACTAGGTTCTTTTCTTTTTTTTTCATTTTGCCATGAAGCATATGTCAATGTAATGTATAGTCTTCATAAGGGACAGTGGCTGAGAAAAGAAAGAAATTTAAATACATAAACATTTATCATGTAGTTGTCAAACTGGGGCAATATTTTAATTATTTAAGACTGAAGTGATTTGTTTCAAACTTGAATATCTTCAGTATTTTGTTTTCAGGGACACAGTGAAGATAGAAAGTGAAGGTGAGGAAGATGGCCATGTTCCTGCTGGGAGAGAGAGTACGAAGACCAGTTCCACATCTGTATATCCTGCTGGAGACAATTTACTCAGTAATGCTTTACAACTTTTTAACATAAATGTAACCTGTGGGGACAATTTACTGTTACAACTATCAATTTATGTAACATAATAAGTGTTATTGTGTACACATCCACCACCAACTATCAATGAATATGTAACATAATAAGTGTTATTTGTACACATCCACCACAAACATCATTATATTTTAGGGTTTCTACCCTAAATGCACAGTGTGTATTTTTTTTTTTTTTTAAATTTCAATTATTTTTTTCAGGTATCTTTAGTCCACACAGAAAATCCCTTTCTGCAAATTTTACTTGTTTGGGGCAGTGGCACACCAAGGGTTTATAGCAACTGGTCACTGCCAGATAAAATATATGTTTATTTTGTAGACCAATCAAAAGAAAGTTTAAAGAACTATATAAAGCACTGTCGTGACTTAAATTCTTCTAAGAGCACCAGGATGTGAATTATTGGGAAAATATGAAATTTAAGAATTAGTTAAACACAAAAGAAAAGAAATAAACCACTCTTTGTAATAAACTTTTTATTACCAGCATAAACAGCATACACCTGTGGCCACAACGTTGGCAATTTTCTTTGTCTTTTGTCCACCTAAGATGAATCACCTTTATCCAATTTTTTTTTTCATACCCATCCATTGTACTCCACATCTTACCACAGTTTCCCACATCTTCCTTGACTTAATAAACAGTACACTACATATTTCCATTTTTGTTTCTTTTTAACTACATATCGATTATTAGTACCTTCATTCCTGCAAATTGTTCAATTATTTTACCAAAATGAATGTTCTCAAGATTTTCTCTTTCAATACTAAGAAGTTCCAGATTACTCAGATGTTCCTGTCCCATAGATACTCATAAATACAAAAGAACTAGCTTTAGTGTACTAAACAAATGCTCACAACTGGCTACTGAAGTAGAAATCATTACAGAATATGCAGTTCTATGTGTAACTTTTGGAATACATAATTTCCATAAGACACAATGAATGAAAGTAAACCCAAAGCAGTTGTCGGAACAAAGTCAGGTCGTGACTACTGTAGCATCTTGCAATTGTTTATCTTAGAAAGCAGGGTCTTGCCATCAATGTCTGTGACATAAAAGCTTGCCAGGTCAGTGCACTTCTGACAGATCTCTTAAGCATTATCTGTCTTGATAAAAGTCTCAGTGTTGAGAAGGAATTCAAATTCCATGTTTATATGCTTCAGTTGACTGAAAGGTGTTGACATTTCCTGCTGTAGTCTGTCTAGAATGCATCTTATCAGTCTATCACTCGCACAATCTTATCTTCTGCTGGAAGTTTTTTTTGATAGTTCAATGGGCATCACACATTGACCTTCAGCTTTGATCTGTTGCACCTCTTTTTGCACACCACAAAGTGTCCTTTATCTTGGAACTTTGTGGTGCTCAAAAGGTCATTGCTTAGCACATCATTATGTGTAAGAAATATTATGACATGAGATGATCATCCTTATTTATTGTGTCAGAAAGTATTCATTCTTTTATTGATGATCTTTTATGTGTATGAAATAGGATATAAGTCTCAGTTGATACTTTATGGGCTATGTCATAAATATGATAATTACCATTGCTTAATGCACAGAGTAGGACTATGTTCAAATATGTGTGTTGTTCAGTTGATTTCAAAGTGTAGGAAAAACACTGATTGTTGGCTCAATATAGTTGACCCAATGGACTTCATGTCAATGGTGATCTGTATGGATCCTCAGAGTGAAAAGTAGAAGATGTCTAAAAAATATTGTGCTGTCCTATTTTGTGCATTGGTCTTTGCATTCAAAACTCTTCTATGCAAACAATGTCACTCATTTTGTTAAGTTCTCTTTTGAGAGACTTCAAACCTTTAATGTTCCTTGATGGATCTTGCAATTGTTTTGGTACGTGGTCAGTTTTTCCAAGAATTTGATACAGAAAAATAAAAAACAAAGCATTAAAATGAAATTAAAAACATTTTGATGGAGCTTCTCAAGTAGATCTGCCAGTTCATCAAATCTTTCATAAATGACTTTAACATTTTGATGGAGCTTCTCAAGTAGATCTGCCAGTTCATCAAATCTTTCATAAATGACTTTAACAGCTTCTGCTCTTGAACTCCACATGGAGTTGCTTCTGTGCAACATGGGCTTTGGGGAAATAGATATGTAGCGTATAGGTTTTCTGACTAGAGAGGACGTGCAGCTGCTCACTAACACTAGTTGTGATCATACAGCCTAGAGAGGGCATACAGCTGCTCACTAACACTAGTTGTGATCATACAGCCTAGAGAGGACATACAGCTGCTCACTAACACTAGTTGTGATCATACAGCCTAGAGAGGACATACAGCTGCTCACTAACACTAGTTGTGATCATACAGCCTAGAGAGGACATACAGCTGCTCACTAACACTAGTTGTGATCATACAGCCTAGAGAGGACATACAGCTGCTCACTAACACTAGTTGTGATCATACAGCCTAGAGAGGACATACAGCTGCTCACTAACACTAGTTGTGATCATACAGCCTAGAGAGGACATACAGCAGCTCACTAACACTAGTTGTGATCATACAGCCTAGAGAGGACATACAGCTGGTCACTAACACTAGTTGTGATTATACAGCCTAGAGAGGACATACAGCAGCTCACTAACACTAGTTGTGATCATACAGCCTAGAGAGGACATACAGCAGCTCACTAACACTAGTTGTGATTATACAGCCTAGAGAGGACATACAGCTGGTCACTAACACTAGTTGTGATCATACAGCCTAGAGAGGACATACAGCAGCTCACTAACACTAGTTGTGATTATATAGCCTAGAGAGGACATACAGCTGGTCACTAACACTAGTTGTGATCATACAGCCAAGAGAGAACATACAGCAGCTCACTAACACTAGCTGTGATCATACAGCCTAGAGAGGACATACAGCTGGTCACTAACACTAGTTGTGATTATACAGCCTAGAGAGGACGTATAGCTGCTCACTAACACTAGTTGTGATCATACAGCCTAGAGAGGACATACAGCTGCTCACTAACACTAGTTGTGATCATACAACCTAGAGAGGATGTACAGCTGGTCACTAACACTAGTTGTGATCATACAGCCTAGAGAGGACATACAGCTGGTCACTAACACTAGTTGTGATCATACAGCCTAGAGAGGACATACAGCAGCTCACTGACACTAGTTGTGATCATACAACCTAGAGAGGACATACAGCAGCTCACTAACACTAGTTGTGATCATACAGCCTAGAGAGGACATACAGCAGCTCACTAACACTAGTTGTGATCATACAGCCTAGAGAGGACATACAGCTGCTCACTAACACTAGTTGTGATCATACAGCCTAGAGAGGACATACAGCAGCTCACTAACACTAGTTGTGATCATACAGTCTAGAGAGGACATACAGCAGCTCACTAACACTAGTTGTGATCATACAGCCTAGAGAGGACATACAGCAGCTCACTAACACTAGTTGTGATCATACAGCCTAGAGAGGACATACAGCAGCTCACTAACACTAGTTGTGATCATACAGTCTAGAGAGGACATACAGCTGCTCACTAACACTAGTTGTGATCATACAGCCTAGAGAGGACATACAGCAGCTCACTAACACTAGTTGTGATGATACAGCTGAAGAATAGGAATACTTTGGATTTGAAGTCGAAAATGACATAGAGAGAATGTGCTGAGAAAGAAAAGAAACAAATTATGTTAGTTGGACACATGCGTTTTCAGAGAAACAACCTGACTTTTTGGCAGCTCCCTCCTTCTGGGCTGGTGTGACCGCCCTCTCCTACCCTTCCTTGTTCTATACACTGGTGTGGGACTTTGATCTGTATGTCTTGGATTAAAATCTGAACAGAAGACATGAAAATGCAAGATCATGTCAATTATGTAGACAATGAAATCTAAAACTACAGATACTATATATCTTAATTATAACTTATTAGAGATTGAACAGGATTTTTTGTTTTAATTAACTAAACAGAAATGATGAGCCCTCCTTGCTATATTTTTTGTTGTTCATTTTCTTTCCATATCCTTGCCATTTTTTCAACTGATATTTGTTTGGTTGTTTCAATCAGTTTCACATTAGCAATCATATCATACCACAATGATCTTTATTTTTTTTCTGCAATCAGAAAAGCATTTCTTCCTCGTACACTCTCAGACGTCCACTTGAATGTTCTCAAAGAAAGCAGTAGTCAATTTGAGGCTATTTGAATCCCTGTAAAGCTTTTCCACGAAAGGAGCTGGCGTCGGCCATATGCACTTTCTCTGTACCACATATAAGGGGCAACTTTGAAGCAGATGTTCAGCAGTCATTTTATCAGTGCCACAGTTACACTGATCGGTAGTTCCTATCTTTAGCTTGTTGAATAGATGGTATCTCAATCTGTTGTGGCCAGTGTTGAATAGATGGTATCTCAATATGTTGTGGCCAGTGTTGAATAGATGGTATCTCAATCTGTTGTTGCCAGTGTTGAATAGATGGTATCTCAGTCTGTTGTGGCCAGTGTTGAGTCTGAAGATTACCACTTGTTCTCTTCTGTTGAGCTGGTAGTAAGCATTTAAAAAATCTATATCTTCTTACATGTGTGTTTGTGCTTATTGTTTTGGGTGGTAACTGTTTATGTTTGAGAGACATATTATAGAACTGCTGTGGCATTTGTATTGAACATTCTTGTTTTTGTTTTTGATAGGGTTTCTTTGGTTTGAGATAGAAGGCCAAGGTCGCTGACAATCATTGAGCTGTATTGTCAGCGTATATTGAATTTCATTTCTGTTGGTTAATATTGTTCTTTTCATAATCTAATCTATAAACGGTAAGAAGAGAAATGGTAACATGAGATCACAGTTGTCTCATTCAGACTCTAGAATAAAGGGTTTTTGACATTGTCTCTCATGAGGAATTCTACATGTCATGTCCTCTTATATTTGACATATATTTTGAATGAACTAATGATGTGACTGTCAACAAATTCTACATGTCATGTCCTCTTATATTTGACATATATTTTTAATGAACTAATGATGTGACTGTCAACAAATTCTACATGTCATGTCCTCTTATATTTGACATATATTTTTAATGAACTAATGATGTGACTGTCAACAAATTCTACATGTCATGTCCTCTTATATTTGACATATTTTTAATGATCTAATGATATGACTGTCAACAAATTCTACATGTCATGTCCTCTTATATTTGACATATATTGTTAATGAACTAATAATGTGACTTGTCAACAAATTCTACATGTCATGTCCTCTTATATTTGACATATGTTTTTAATGAACTAATGATGTGACTGTCAACAAATTCTACATGTCATGTCCTCTTATATTTGACATATATTTTTAATGAACTAATGATGTGACTGTCAACAAATTCTACATGTCATGTCCTCTTATATTTGACATATATTTTTAATGAACTAATGATGTGACTGTCAACAAAAGACATTTATGTCTCTCTCATCACTCTTGAGCACCGCTAGGGACAGAGGCTTTCAACAAACTTTTGTCAAGTCTTTCCTGTCCTGTGTCATGTCTTTCATGTCCTGTGTCAAGTCTTTCCTGTCCTGTGTCAAGTCTTTCCTGTCCTGTGTCAAGTTTTTCCTGTCCTGTGTCAAGTCTTTCCTGTCCTGTGTCAAGTCTTCCTTGTCCTGTGTCAAGTCTTTCCTGTCCTGTGCCAAGTCTTTCCTGTCCTGTGTCAAGTCTTTCCTGTCCTGTGTCAAGTCTTTCCTGTCCTGTGTCAAGTCTTTCCTGTCCTGTGTCAAGTCTTCCTGTCCTGTGTCAATTCTTTCCTGACCTGTGTCAAGTCTTCCTGTCCTGTGCCAAGTCTTTCCTGTCCTGTGTCAAGTCTTTCCTGTCCTGTGTCAAGTCTTTCCTGTCCTGTGTCAAGTCTTTCCTGTCCTGTGTCAAGTCTTTCCTGTCCTGTGTCAAGTCTTTCCTGTCCTGTGTCAAGTCTTTCCTGTCCTGTGTCAAGTCTTTCTATGTCTTCTTCATGTCTGTCTCCAGTTCTCTTCTCCATGTCCTTGACCTTCCTCTAGACTTCTAGGAATGCTGTCACCAGGTTGTCTCAATGTATTTTTTGTCAATCTCCAGCATCTTCACATCTCTGGTTCCATGAATGCTTGTCTGGTAGTTGTCATCAGTTCTCAGTGGGTTTCCTGTCAGTCTCCAGCATCTTCTCATCTCTGGTTCGGGAGCCGCGCTAGCGTAGTGGTTACCACACCGCTCTGGCAACCAGGTGATCCAGGATCAAACCCGGGTGACGGCATTTGAGGATTTTTTGTCGACCGGGATTTTGACTGGATTAACTCGAGACCTGGCGAGCACATTTGAAGGAGTGTCGTCGACCAGGGATTGGCGGCTCCTGAGCCGACCCAGCTGTAATGGGTACCTCCGAAATCGGAGAGTATTTGCCTGAATGGCGAGGGACACCTGTCTCTGTACAAGAAAAAAGGGATACTCACGTAAAATCAATGTCAGGTTAGACATAAATAATAACCTGAGATTTCGCCTCGAGTATTAGCGGGCGTACGAAAAAAAAAAAAAAAAAATCTCTGGTTCCATGAATGCTTTTCTGGTAGTTGTCATCAGTTCTCAGTGGGTTTCCTGTCAATCTCCAGCATCTTCTCATCTCTTGTTCCAAGAATGCTTTTCTGGTAGTTGTCATCAGTTCTCAGTGGGTTTCTTGTCAATCTCCAGCATCTTCTCATCTCTTGTTCCATGAATGCTTGTCTGGTAGTTGTCATCAGTTCTCAGTGGGTTTCCTGTCAATCTCCAGCATCTTCTCATCTCTTGTTCCATGAATGCTTGTCTGGTAGTTGTCATCAGTTCTCAGTGGGTTTCCTGTCAATCTCCAGCATCTTCTCATCTCTTGTTCCATGAATGCTTGTCTGGTAGTTGTCATCAGTTCTCAGTGGGTTTCCTGTCAATCTCCAGCATCTTCTCATCTCTTGTTCCATGAATGCTTGTCTGGTAGTTGTCATCAGTTCTCAGTGGGTTTCCTGTCAATCTCCAGCATCTTCTCATCTCTTGTTCCATGAATGCTTGTCTGGTAGTTGTCATCAGTTCTCAGTGGGTTTCCTGTCAGTCTCCAGCATCTCCTCATCTCAGGTTCCACTGATGCGTGTCTGGTAGTTGTCATCAGTTCCACATGAGTGATCTTGTCATAGCACTTCAGTCCTTCTATTCTAAGCAGGCATCCATTTTAAGAAAGAGTGTAGCTTCTTTGATTGTTGTTGTTCTCTGTGTTTCAAGTCATACAATAGGACTGATGAATGAATGAACAAACAAACTTTATTTTCGAAGGGTTAATAATTGGGCGTGCAGGCCCGTCTAACATTCTGTCCTTCATTTATCTTGTATATTATATCCTATCATTCCCTCATGTTACTTAAAGCATTAATATGAAGGCGTGCAACATTATAAAGGTAATATAACAGCGTCATAATCAAAATTAAGTATTGTTCATTAAACAAACATTATAATAAAATTAAATTTAAAAAAAAAAAATTAATAAAAAATTAAAATTAATAAAAAAAATGGACAGAAAATGATGATTTCAAACATGATCAGATTAGATGGCATGGTATCAGAACTCATGTTAGATGGCATGGTATCAGAACTCATGTTAGGTGGCATGGTATCAGAACTCATGTTAGATGGCATGGTATCAGAACTCATGTTAGGTGGCATGGTATCAGAACTCATGTTAGATGGCATGGTATCAGAACTCATGTTAGGTGGCATGGTATCAGAACTCATGTTAGATGGCATGGTATCAGAACTCATGTTAGGTGGCATGGTATCAGAACTCATGTTAGGTGGCATGGTATCAGAACTCATGTTAGATGGCATGGTATCAGAACTCATGTTAGGTGGCATGGTATCAGAACTCATGTTAGATGGCATGGTATCAGAACTCATGTTAGGTGGCATGGTATCAGAACTCATGTTAGGTGGCATGGTATCAGAACTCATGTTAGATGGCATGGTATCAGAACTCATGTTAGGTGGCATGGTATCAGAACTCATGAAGTATTTGACCGTCTGCTATTGAAGGAGGTGAGACTTGGTGTTATTTCTTTGCACTCCTAAACTCCACGGGCAGAATCAGTAGGAGAGATAGATGGACATAACTTTATTTAAAAGGGTCAAGAATTGGGGACCCAGGTCTGTCTGACCATCCAGCCCTTTATCTTTCATTCTGTATCCCAACACTCACTCATGTGTTCATCAACAATTAATCTGCATTTTTGAATGTGTCATTAAAATCAATACACAAATTACATAAACACATTCTTGCTTATATCTGAACATTCTTGAGAGAAAATGAAATAATAATAATTTCTTATGAACTTCTGTAGCAGGACACATCTTCGAGCTGTAAAAATGTATATCTGCTCATTCTCATACACATCATCACATTTTAACAAACAAATACATTACATATTTCAAAAGTACAGTGCTATGCATGTACATTCTCACATACATTACATTATATAGTAATACTACATGGATATAAAACAAATTATTTACATAGATAATAACGAGCGGAAGAGGAAAAGAAAGGTTGACATAAAGATAAGATGTGGACTGACAATGGCTGCTTCTATGGGGGTAGATCATCAGTGTTGATCAAGTGTTTAAAAAGTGCTTTGTTGAATGAGTATTGTGTGTATAGATTGTTTATGTAGTGTGGAAGGCTGTTCCATAAGTAGGTTCCAGAGTAGGCTAGACTCTTTTTGAACAGGTCAATCCTAGGTTTGGGAAGACATAACTGATGTAATTGTAGTCCCTCTCTTCTACTGGTTTGAAACAATGATCGTAAGTATGACGGGGCATTGTTTGATAGAATTGCGTGAGTCAGCTTGGCTTTGTTGTAGAGGAGACATTTTTTTAGGGACAGTATTTTGGGTTCTTTCTTTGTCCTTGCATGTAGTATCGTTCGATTATCGGTAATCAGAGGTACTGCTGTCTTATGCATGGAGTGCAGTCTCTTTGAGGTGGAAGCAGGGCAACCATCCCATAAGTTAGAGCAGTAATCTAGATAAGTCTGTATATGTGAGGTGTAGAACAATAGTCTAGTGTCTGCGTCTTAAAAGGTTCTTATTTTTGTAATGGATTTACTTTTTTTTATCTGCGAGGTTTCCAAATGTATTTAAAGCTCCTGTTGTAGCCATTTGTAATCTTATTTTAATTGTGTTGTCTATATTGTTGCCGTGGTTACATGTATGATTCTACATCTTGTTGTTGTGATGTTTCTTCAAGAGCAATATTTTTATCATTTCCTGAATTTATTCTCATTATATTTGTTTTCTCCCTGTGTATTTTCAGACCCACTTGTTGTCACCTCTCATTAAGTATTTTCATTCTGTCATACATGTGATTACAGTTTTTGGACAGGAGAGCCAGTTGTTGTCACCTCTTATTAAGTATTTTCATTCTGTCATACATGTGATTACTGTTTTTGGACAGGAGAGCCAGTTCATCTGTAAAATCTAGATCATGAAGCTGTTTAATCAGAGTTTAATAGGTTTCTATTGGTTGATGTTTTCACAACCCAATCTATAGTGTATATTATTGAAATGGTAACAACAGGCATCCCTGTTGCACTCAAGTTTTCATTTGTGAAAAATGTTAAATCTTCATGTGTTTTTTTCATTAAGTTAATAATCTTCAATGGGACTCCCTATTGTCTCATCATTTTCCGAAGTGGTTCTCTGTCTACACTGCCAAATACCTTTTCATAGTCCAAAAATCTAATGTAAAGAGTTACTTTCCATTTCAGACTTTGTTCCACTTTTATTCTCAATGTGGCGTTCTGATCTGTATAAGTATCATCATCTCAGCCCGTAACCCGTCATGGGTCGTAGGGGTGCCATGGTGGAAGCATCAGCAGACAGGGTCCTTCACTGCTCTCTATCCTCAGCAATGCGTACAAGTGTGGAAAAACCGTGTCCTGCCCATTCTTTGATGTTATCAGCCCAGGATTTTCTCTGCCTTCCTCTTCTCCGTTTACCTTCGACTGTTCCCTGAAGGATCGTTTTCGAAAGGGAGTCATGACGAGTTACATGCCCAAACCAGGCAAGCTTTCGACGTTTCACTACTGACAAAAGTGGTTCTTGGTGGCCTGCATAGGTGTTTATCTTCTCTCTAACATAGACATTTGTTTTGTGCTCTTATAGCAAATGCGCAAAATTCTTCTATAACATTTATGCTCGAAAGCCTGAATCCTTCGCTCCGTATCTGCAGTGAGTGTCCAGCCCTCACACCCATACAAGAGAATAGATAATACAAGTGATTTGTATAATTTGATCTTCACAGGAAAACTGATGTTACTTTTCCAGATCACATTCAACCTTGTCATGGCAGCTGAGGCCATCTCAAGTCTTGTCTTGATTTCTTTAATTGATCTTCCATCACTACATATAGTGGACCCGAGATATTTAAAGGTGTTAACTTCTTCTAACGTTTGCCCATTTAACGTAATGTTGGTCGGAACATGTTTCTTATGGCTATTCACCAATATCTTGCTTTTTTCTATATTAATTTCCATCCCATACGTTCTTGTTACTTTTTCCAGTCTAGAGGTAAGGTCTTGAAGTTCTGATTCTGATCCAGCTATCAGATCAATATCATCAGCAAAACGTAGGTTGCACAGAGGTCGGCCTCCAATCGATATGGTTGATTTATAATCGTAGAGAGCCTCCTGCATAATATGTTCTAGATATATATTAAAGAGCACTGGTGACAGGATACATCCTTGGCGAACTCCTACAGTTGTTTTGAAAAATTCTCCAATGTCGTTGCTTACAAAAACAGCACTGCTTGCGTCCTTGTATAGTGCTTCAATGATTTCTATGATGTTGGTATCAAAATTGAATTTTCTCATTACTTGTATAAGTATATAAACCAATAAAACGGTATTGTATCAGTTCGACAAATTAACGGTTCACATTTTTTTTTTTTTTTTTTTTCGTACGCCCGCTAATACTCGAGGCGAAATCTCAGGTTATTACTATGTCTAACCTGACATTGATTTTACGTATCCCTTTTTTCTTGTACAGAGACAGGTGTCCCTCGCCATTCAGGCAAATACTCTCCGATTTCGGAGGTACCCATTGCAGCTGGGTTGGCTCAGGAGCCGCCAATCCCTGGTCGACAACACTCCTTCAAATGCGCTCACCAGGTCTCGAGTTAATCGTCTATTCCCGCTCGACGAAAAAACGGTTCACATGAATCAGGATCTGTTTGCCTAGAACCTGTTTGTTCTCTACCCATAGACTTCAAGTTCTTGAGGATGAACCTGTTAAATATTTTTCCTGGAACTAATAGTAAGATTATTCACATTTAATTAATGCACTTGTAAATCTTTTGTAAATCTCCCTTCTAATGCAGTTTGACCAGAGATCCTTTTTTTCCATTCTGGTGGTATTTCTTCTCTCTCACAGACAGTTCCACAAAACAGACTCAACTCAACAGACTGTATCCACGAAATCCCCCTGACTTCCAGCCAGCAATCGAAGAGCTACAAGTCAACTGTGAAAAATCAAATAAGGAAGAAATAAAGAAAGACATAAAGCTTCTAACAGAAGGAAAAGGAGCTGGTTCTGATGACATTCCAGTAGAGGCTATCAAAGCAGAAATGGACACCTCTGCAGAGATGTTATACACATTACTGGGTAAATTTTGTGTGGTTACAAATTGTCTACAGCATGTGATAACTGGTCCCAAGCCCAACCCTCCTTAGTCAGCTCTTATGCCATGCCTGGAAGATAAGAGTGTTAGTAGTCCCTTAGCAACCCTTAGTAACCCACTAGTGTGATAAGTAATAGCTTATGGCACATGAAATATTTGAATAGAAGTCTGTCAGTTTAACTTACTTCGGTAAATCTAAGTTTTTATCAACAACTAGTCTGTCAGTTTAACTTACTTGGGTAAATCTAAGTTTTTATCAACAACTAGTCTGTCAGTTTAACTCACTTGGGTCAATCTCAGTTTTTATCAAGAACTAGCTGTAAGTACCCGGCATTGCCTGGATTTTCCTAGTAACTGTTTGGAAACTTAAGAAATGTAAAAATGAAACTATAATATTTTGATATTCGTGAAAATGAATTTTTATTTAAGTTAATGACTACTGCTAAATGTGACTATCCTCATGCCTTGTTTATTGTAATTGTAAATACAGGCTGCACATATACAGTTATTCGGTTATTCCTCATGGTTCCACCAGAAGAGTGATTTCATTTAGCTTCTGAGTTTTTGCAAGAAGCAAATTAATAAGGCATATTTCTTGTTCAGTCTGGTGCACCAAGAAAGAATAGTCCACCATTCCCTTGTTTAAATGTGTTTACTATTTATCTTTGCAGCATGTCCCCCTTCAAACAGATACATTGTTTCATGAACCAAGACATTATTTTCTTCCTTGATTGTTTATATACTATTTGCTGCCCTGTAATATTCCTCTAGATGATTTATTTATGTTCTATTTGTTATTCAGTTTGTTTTATTGTTCTGAAGTTCTGTTTACACTTGTATGTGTTTAATAATGGTTGCAGGTTTATTTATGCCTATCTATATGTTTCTGGGCAAGTCTGCTACTGTAGGGCTATTGGAAAGGCAAGCAAGTGGTTCTGTCAAGTTTCGTTATTTTTTTATGTTTTCATCATTTTGTCATGGCACACTTTGTTCACCCAAGACACAATTTCTGTCCATTATATTAGCATGAGTAAAAAATTAAAATACTCCTAATATATAAGACTGAGTAAGTGTGTTGAGCTGGATTCCTCACAAAAGACACTTACTTCTAATGATGGAACCACAAAAGACTATTATTTCTAATGATGGAACCACAAAAGACACTTATTTCTAATGATAGAACCACAAAAGACACTTATTTCTAATGATAGAACCACAAAAGACACATATTTCTAATGATAGAACCACAAAAACAATTTTATTCTGTGTCCAAGTTTTAGCAAGAAACAAATTAATAAAACACATTTTCCTTTTCTAATATGATGCACCAAGAAATAATAGTCCAACTCATCATCACTTGTTGTTTAATGTGTTTAATACTGTTTTTGTAGCACGTACATTTCAAGCATATTTACATTGTTTCTTGTAAAAAATAAAGAAACATGTTTATTATTTTCTGTGATAAACATGTTTATTATTTTCTGTGATAAACATGTTTATTATTTTCTGTGATAGCTACCTTTGCCCGCCTCACATCGCGTGTTTGGGGAAACTCTAAACTCACAATGAAGACCAAAGCTGCGGTATATAATGCCTGCATCACCAGCACACTCCTATATGGCCGAGAGACCTGGACGACCTATGCTAAGCAAGAAAGAAGGCTCAATACCTTCCATTTGTGGTATCTGTGTCGCATCCTCGGCATCTCATTGAAAGATAAAGTGACAAATGTCGAGGTGTTGTCACGTGCTGGCCTTCAAAGTATGTATACGCTGCTTAGACAGCGCAGACTTCGCTGGCTTGGCCATGTTCGCTGTATGGAAGATGGTCGCATCCCAAAAGATATCTTCTATAGACAATTAGCAGATGGCAAGAGAACAGTTGGGCGACCACAGCTGAGGTTCAAAGATGTGTGCAAGAGAGATATGAGGGCACTGGACATGGATCCAGCAACATGGGAGGATGAAGCTGCAGATCACACTAAGTGGCGATGCTATTTACGGCGCCACCTCAGATTGGGCAAAGAGACGCTCACACAACAGGCGGAGGTGAGGAGAAAACGTCAAAAGGAGCACCAGGAAAATAAGCAGCTGAGGGCTGTCACCTCAGGGGTGCATTCCCATAGTCAGTTATGACTGAAGGGGCTATTAATATTATTATTATTATAATTATTTTCTGTGATACACACTTCTAATGTAAAAAACATATTGATTGTGTGGAGCTGATTTGTAAAAATAAAAGTTTCTATTTTTGGTAAGACCCAACCCATTCAACCTTGACACACGGGTGAAGTTGTTTATATTAGGACACATGTCCAAATAAAGTTTATTCAGCTATATTTAATATTGTGTTTTTTTCAAACATTCTTATACTTTGTAATAGCCATAACTGCTTATCAAAATGTCATGAAAGAATTGGTCAGAATATATGTAATAATTAAAATATATCATGTTCTGTAATCAAAATCCAGGTTATGATGAATGTAAGCAGGAGTATAATGGAGGCTTCCAGAGTCATGATGCTAATGCTGAGGTGGGATATTGCATGTACCATTATTTAGTAAATAAATAAACAAACAACACACAAAGGTAGTTATCAGGCACTCAGTGAGAAATAAAGAAGTAGGAGACCAGACAACAGAAGTGATAGGCTTACCGGGATCGAACCAGGACCTTCCAAATGGCATCCAACCACCTAGCCACGAGAGTGAATTGTCACTATCGACTCTGCCAGCTCCGCATTACAAAAATAATGCTTCACTGACAGAGGTCTAGCGCGAACACCACGTGACCCGGATATGTACCATAGGATGACCCAGACTAATTATAGACGCAATCACTTCTGCAGTTCCACTATACAACAGTGTAGACCAGATTACACATGACAAAGGCCTTAATACTGTGTCTAGTAAATGATAGAAGAATGAGAATAAGTCAAGTATAGACTGTAGGTTTCTTGGTATTTTATAAACATATAAGGAGGGGAAACCCGAGGCCTGTAAACAGTAAATAAACAAACAACACACAAAGGTAGTTATCAGGCACTCAGTGAGAAATAAAGAAGTAGAAGACCAGACAACAGAAGGCCTTTGTCATGTGTAATCTGGCCTATACTGTTGTATAGTGGAACTGCAGAAGTGATTGCGTCTATAATTAGTCTGGGTCATCCTATGGTACATATCCGGGTCACGTGGTGTTCGCGCTAGACCTCTGTCAGTGAAGCATTATTTTTGTAATGCGGAGCTGGCAGAGTGGATAGTGGTGATTCGCTCTCGTGGCTAGGCAGTTGGGTGCCGTTCGGAAGGTCCTGGTTCAATCCCGGTAAGCCTATCACTTCTGTTGTTTTTCTGTTGTCTGGTCTTCTACTTCTTTATTTCTCATTGAGTGCCTGATAACTACCTTTGTGTGTTGTTTGTTTATTTATGTACCGTTATTTAGACAAACTATATTAGACAGTAAATTAACATTATATGTTGTATGTACCATTGTTTAGACAAACTAGATCAGACAGTTAATTAGCATTACATGTCACATGTACCATTGTTTAGACAAACTATATGCAACAGTATATTAACCTTATATGTTGTATGTACCAATGTTTAGACAAACTATATCAGACAGTTAATGAACCTTATATGATGTATGGATTGTTGGTTAGACAAACTATATCAGATAGTTAATTAACCTTGTAAAATGTATGTACAATTGTTTAGACAAACTATATCAGATAATTAATTAACCTTGTATGTACCATTGTTTAGACAAACTATATCAGACAGTTAATTAACCTTATATGTTGTATGTATGATTGTTTAGACAAACTATATCAGATAGTTAATTAATCTTATATGTTGTATGTACCATTGTTTAGACAAACTATATCAGACAGTTAATTGACCTTGTATGTTGTATGTACCATTGTTTAGACAAAGTATATCAGACAGGTCATTGACCTTATATGTCACCATTGTCCTGGTCACTCCCTATGGAGGATAGAACCACAACTACAGGAAACTTACAGTAAACATTCACAAGCTCTTACTGTGATGGTATCTGTAGCTATTTGTTTGCCATGATGATGTTGCCAGCCTCATGATCAGCCTTATAAAAGTGCCTTGTACAACATCCTGAGGCAGCAATATTCCCACTCTTTCTTTGTCTCATCAGAGACCCCAGACTCTACTAGAGGCCTTATTAGACCTGCTTGTTTGTTCTTTTAGTGTTTTATATATTTACTTATTTTGTACACAAACAATTCAAAGGGTTTTTTTTTGTGTGTGTGTTTGAAAGTTCACTGTGACCTTATAGAGTCTTATTTCATGCAGAAAATAATTGTGTGCTCTGTATATTTGTCTATGTGTGTGTTTATAAGTATGTACATGAGCATTTGTCTGTGCATGTATACATATATACAGAAAAATGTATCTCTCCTACATTTTAATATTGTGTATTACAAGTGTGATAAACACAAAAAGAAATCAAGTCCAAAAAACAAATCTCAATCTTCAACTCCAGTGTCAAGGCCGCTCAATTATATAGCTCTAGTTTATAGCATTCTGAAATGCCCAGGGCAAAAGAGTTTTTGGGAGATTCAAAAACACACAGTAGAGAAATGGATACAATAGTCAAAGATATGAGTCAGTCATGGAGACACCTTGACCTGATAGTATATGACAAGAGGAGTTGGCAGACATCATGGATACACCTTGACCTGATAGTATATGACAACAGGAGTTGGCAGACATCATAGAGACACCTTGACCTGATAGTATATGACAAGAGGAGTTGGCAGACATCATAGAGACACCTTGACCTGATAGTATATGACAAGAGGAGTTGGCAGACATCATAGAGACACCTTGACCTGATAGTATATGACAAGAGAAGTTGGCAGACATCATAGAGACACCTTGACCAGATAGTATATGACAAGAGGAGTTGGCATACATCATGGGGACACCTTGACCTGATAGTATATGACAAGATGAGTTGGCAGACATCATAGAGACACATTGACCTGATAGTATATGACAAGAAGAGTTGGCAGACATCATGGGGACACCTTGACCTGATAGTATATGACAAGAGGAGTTGGCAGACATCATGGAGACACCTTGACCTGATAGTATATGACAAGAAGAGTTGGCAGACATCATGGAGACACCTTGACCAGATAGTATATGACAAGAGGAGTTGGCAGACATCATGGAGACACCTTGACCTGATAGTATATGACAAGATGAGTTGGCAGACATCATAGAGACACATTGACCTGATAGTATATGACAAGAAGAGTTGGCAGACATCATGGAGACACCTTGACCTGATAGTATATGACAAGAGGAGTTGGCAGACATCATGGAGACACCTTGACCAGATAGTATATGACAAGAAGAGTTGGCAGACATCATGGAGACACCTTGACCAGATAGTATATGACAAGAGGAGTTGGCAGACATCATGGAGACACCTTGACCAGATAGTATATGACAAGAAGAGTTGGCAGACATCATGGAGACACCTTGACCAGATAGTATATGACAAGAGGAGTTGACAGACATCATAGAGACACCTTAACCTGATAGTATATGACAAGAGGAGTTGGCATACATCATGGAGACACCTTGACCTGATAGTATATGACAAGAGGAGTTGGCAGACATCATGGAGACACCTTGACCAGATAGTATATGACAAGAGGAGTTGGCAGACATCATGGAGACACCTTGACCAGATAGTATATGACAAGAGGAGTTGGCAGACATCATGGAGACACCTTGACCTGATAGTATATGACAAGAGGAGTTGGCAGACATCATAGAGACACCTTGACCAGATAGTATATGACAAGAGGAGTTGGCAGACATTTGCTGAAGGCCTAAGCTCTTTACGGAGCTAGAAGTGATAATGATGATGTGTCATAAATTCCAGGATTTATCAAAATTTGTTTCAGGCTGATTGTGACAACAGCTGTACTAAAACTGAGATACAGTATACTGACTTCTTGGACATGCCAGAAAGTGATTGTGACAACAGCTGTACTAAAACTGAAATACAGTATACTGACTTCTTGGACATGCCAGAAAGTAAACAACAGTTATGCTTATTTGGAGATGAGAAAGGTGTGTATAATATCAATGTCATTATTTTAAATTCATATTTTGGCTGCACAAGTTTACATGCTTTCAATATCTGCGCAGTATTCTTCTTCTTCTTTGTTCGCCCTGAAAAGTACGGTAGTTGCATTGTGTCTGTTTACGCCTAAGCTGTGATATCTGCACCTTTCAGTCGACACATCCGACTTCAGCACGGCATTTTTTAGAGACCGGGTTTGCCTTCCCATTTTGATCCGCACTCGCTCAGCCAGCCTGCACTGCTGCAGACTGTTTCCAGGACCACCACGTGGAGGTGGAGTGCAGTCTTGACCAGCTCTGGTTTGCTGGTATAATTATGTCACACTCTCAGTCCATGCTTTAAAGGTTCAAAATGGATGTCTGTTGCATTAATAGGAAACATTTATAGAAGCCTTGAATCTGCAGAAGCTAGTGTGAATCTACTGTACAAGTTATTCAGGTGTATGACACGGCAATAAGAGTGCTGACAGATAGCTTCAGGTGCACCAGTAGAGAGAACACTGGTCCTGCACAAGGGAACGAACGAACGAACGAACAAACGAACTTTATTTTCGAAGGGTAAAGAATTGGGCGCGCAGGCCCGTCTAACATTCTGCCCTTCCACTCTCATTAATCTTGCATACTATATCCTTTCATTCCCACATGATGCTTTAAGCAAGATTCTGAGGGCAGTTAATGATCATCTGTTAGAAAACAACACTGCAGTAGATGAACCAACAAGGCTAAGATAGCTGGAATGTGGCCCCAAACATAAGACTAGCAGGTGTGACGTATCAGAGGATGCATCTGACATCTATACAATTGGGATGCTACAGTACAGTAAGCATTCATACACTTCAACATTTGCTGAGGGAGACTTAGCACCAATGGGTTTGCCTGGATTGGAATGATGTCCATTCTGAATAATAATCACATCTTCTTCTTCTTTGATCCTTAGCCAAAGACTGTCATCAATCCAACACTCCATGTAAAGTTAGAATAAAGGCTTTTTATGATGGAAACAATGCAGCTGGGAATTCCATAAGCCCTCAGTATTTTCCTTAGGCTGTCCATGTGTATGCTGTCAAAAACATTTTCAAAATCAACAAAGTTAATATGAGCTGTCTCTGCCATTCTGAGCACTTCTCTATAATGTTCCTGAGCGTGAATATGTGATCTGCACATCTTCTGTTCTTTCTGAATCCCACATGTTCTGTCCTTAGTTTAGGGTATACTGCTTTTGAAATTCTCTGGATGATTATCCTTACTAGCATTTTACTGGGAATTGAGAGGAGACAAAAGATAACAAAATTCAATCATGAAACTTAATATCTTTTCTGTTTCTTTTACTACATTACAATCTTCCTGGAACTGTCACTCTCCTCTTGGAAAAATGTGGGAATCACTGTTATAATATCACTGTTAATACTTTAGTAAACAAGTTCCTGATTCACTGTTCTTTAATACACCATTCAGGTTAATGTCCTGTAAGACTTATTGACTGGCATAAAAAAACACAATTGACTTATAATAATAATAATAGTTGCCCATCGCAAGGAAAGATGGCAACAGCTTCAGACTTGAGTTGTGACACATATGTGCTGTGATTTCATGTGACTAATTAGTCATATTTTGGCCCTACAGGCCCTACCACATATGGGGCACACATGGTTAGGGTCAATAGTATTGTTGCTGTGCATTCTGACCTTTCTTGCAGCACGCTTGCCTTCTGCCATATCAGGTAAATTCTGCTCTGCAATGCGAGCGCCTTGAGTATTGTTTGTCCACCAGGCACAGTGATCCTGTGTGATAGTCTCACAGGAGGAGACATCAATTTTGAAGCTGCTCAATGATGCTTTCAGTATGTCTTTGAAGCGTTTCTTTTGTCCCCCTACTGTTTACTTACCCATGGAGAGTTCACTGTACATCAACTGCATTTGGAGGCTTTTTCGGGCATGCAAACAACATGTCCGGCCCATCTGCAGCAATGTGTAGATGCTTGAGATATGTGCTCTGTTGATGACTGTTGCGCTAAACTTGTCGCAACTTATTCTGACTATATATTCTGACTTCTGACCATGCATTCTGACTATATATTTAATTTTGTAATGCATGGGAAATAACTCATGTAATTGTAGTCACTTTTTTATTTCTACTAGTTGTCTAATCGTGTGACGATAGTTGCCGATAGTTTGTGTGAACGATTTTGAGTCATGTCCATATACGGAGCGCTCAGGTCGTCAGTTCTTAGAAACAGTTGGCAATCGCAATGTTTCAAGAGTCATTTCCTTTTAAGGTTCGAATCTTTAGTCGAACATCTTAGAACATTCTTCGTTCCGTAAGTTAGCTGAGCTGTATTCGATTCGTGTGTTCTGCGCATGTCCTAGGTTGTGTCATTGTTTGAATGATTTCCGCCCAGTTGACTCTTGGCAGATTTTGGCTTGTGAGCAGGATGAAGTTTTTTGTGCTGGCGTCCTTGCTGATATTATTCAGGAAAGAGTCCTCATCGTTGTTGTTCCTTTTGAGATGATATATCTCTATGTTATTCCAAGTGCCTGGAGGCCTATGTGATTTATGTGATTTCATTCCTGATGAACAGGTAATTGAGTTTTGCTGAGTAACGTTATCGCCATCTTTTGATGTTGACATTTTGCCTAGCCTGCCTTATTAAAGAGTCTATGATATGACAAGTTTGCTCAGCTCACAATCCACTTATATTGTCACGCATCGATTGATGCCTGTCCTAAGGACCATTTGCTTCCTGAACTTTATTGATGGATCTAGGTTTGATACCTTTGTTGTTTAAGGAACATAGAGGATGATAACGTGACACTCAAAAGACATGCCTGTCTTGTTGAGGTCGAATATAGGAGACTAGATTTAATCTCCCATTTGATATCTACTAGCTATGATGGAAAGGGAAAGCTTACCACATGACTACATGCACAGCTGTTTATGATATCCTAAGAAGGCATATAATGTACCATTATTATTGATGCTGTCTGCTGTTCCTGTTGTATTGACTACGTCGATGATGTAATGACTATTGTTCTATACCAGTGATGTTACTGCATAATTATCTTCATGTATCTCGTCGTTGTGGCGTATAATATATGTTACCAACAACATCACTTGCTGTTCAGCGATTTATTGACTTTATACGTTTATGAATTGATGTGACGTCCCTATCTGATACTTGACTTCATAAACACGTCACACATAAACCAGACCACGACACCATAAGATCTTGCCTCATCATCCCTGGTGTCCGAGGGCGATAACCCTCCATGTTGAGTGGTGCTACTACCAAGGCACATCAACACTTTATAGCTCCACATCAACATATCCAGTAGAGTACTGCTACACACCTCTAAATAGACACTCTACATATATCTGGTGGATTCTAGCACTCTACAATGACCTCACAATTAGATATTCTATCATGCCACTTGATCCTGAGAATCCTGCAAAGACAGCTCATGTGGAAATGATTAAGCTTCTTAGCATGTCTGCTATACACTGTCCATGTTTCACAGGCATACAGGAGGGTAGTGAGCACTATTGCATGATATACTTTTATCTTGGTGGTGGCACTAATTCCTTGTCGAACCCATACATTTACTCTTAGTCTTCCGAAAGCCGCACTTGCCTTTGCAATTCTGTTGTTGACCTCAGAGTCGATATTCGCATCTTTGGTAAGGGTACTGCCTAGATAAGTGAAGCTGTCCACCACTTGGAGACGTTGGTTCTTTACTGTGATATTTGGTTCACAGTAAGGTTTCCCAGGAGCAGGCTGCAACATTACTTCAGATTTCTTCGTATTAATGGTAAGACCAAAGTCATCACACGCTACAGAAAGCCTCCTCATATTGTTCTGCATTTCCAGCTCTGTGCAGGTGTTGAGGGCACAGTCGTCCACAAAGACGAGGTCAGAGATCATTGTTTCATTCACCTTCATAAAGGACTGTATTCGTCTCAAATTGAACAGCTTCCCATCTGTCCTGTATCTGATGTGAACGTCGTCACTACTGCCATGCGTAACGTTAGACAGCATGGCAGCAAATATCATACTGAATAGTGTCGGGGCAAGCACACATCCCTGTTTGACACCGTTTATGATGGGAAAGGGTTCAGAAGGTTCTACATCATTCAATATGCGAGCCATCATACCTTCATGAAACTGGCGGACAATTGAGATGAACTTATAAGGACAACCTAGTTTCATCATAATTTTCCATAGTCCGTCCCTGTTGACAATGTCAAAGGCCTTGGTCAAGTCAATAAATGTTGTTTTTTGGTCATTGTACAATACCTCATTCGTCAGGAAAAGAAACTACATTTCAGAAAGATGATTCAAGACAAAGCAAACAGCAAAGAAGTCTGGGCAGCCATTAGAACACTAACACACAAATCAAAGTCACTAAACTCTTTACCAAAAAGCTGCTCCCTCACGGCAACTCATTTTAGCAACCACTTCAAAACAGAAATTAGCCTTCTCAAGTCGACACTAAAGCCAATAGACTTCGATATTAGTAAATTGACAGCCTTCTGCAACACTGAACACACCACAACAGATCTAAGACATATTCCTTTTCTAACAGTACATGAAGTTCTCAAATATATCTTGGCATTAAAAAACAACAATTCATCTGGGCTTGATGGTATCAGCAATAACATTCTACGTTACGCTGCGCCCATCATTTGCGATTCCTTAACCTATGTATACAACCAATGTATTGCACACAACTACTTCCCCACAGCATTTAAATCTGCCAAAGTGTATCCTCTCTATAAATCTGGCTCACATAGCGATCCCAACAGTTACAGACCAATATCCCTTCTATCATCTCTTTCAAAACCACTAGAGAAACACATTTACAACACCACATTTCAACACTTAACAACAAACAAACTGCTCATTGATAGCCAGTCAGGTTTCAGACCCAAACATTCCTGTCACACAGCTCTCACCAAAATGGCAGACAACTGGCTGTCGAACGTAAATGATGGAAAATTAGGTGGTGCTTTTTTTGTTGACTTTAAAAAAGCATTTAACATGATTGACTACACTATCTTGGTTCAAAAGTTGGAAACCCTCAGAATAGACCCTAATCCACTAAACATCATCAAATCATTCCTGGGAGATCGACAGCAGTTAGTGCTTCACAACAACTCGATATCAGATTTCTCGAAGATAGATACAGGAGTACCGCAGGGCTCTATTCTTGGGCCCCTACTCTTTGCAATGTTCATCAACGACCTGCCACTACATCTAAAATATTCAACTTGTGACCTCTTTGCAGATGATTGTACTGTCTACACTAGTGACAATGACTGCGTGGCACTTGAAATGACTCTTCAAAGCGATGTAGACAATCTAACAAAATGGAGTAATGTGAATCGTATGCGAGTAAACACAGCAAAAATGAAATCTATGTTGATTACCACCAGACAGAAACTCCTAAGCTGCACCAAAAGATCGCTACAGCTACACATGGAATCAATACAAATTGAACATGTAACAGAACACAAAGTTCTAGGGATCACGATTGACCAGCACTTAACGTGGAACTCCCATGTACGGAATTTAACCAAACACTTAGCTCAAAAGACGTACCAGCTAGCCAAAATAAAACACTTCTTAGACGCAGACACTAGACTATTATTCTACACCTCATATATACAGACACATCTAGATTACTGCTCTACACTATGGGATTGTTGCCCTGCTTCCACCTTGAAGAGACTGCACTCCCTGCAAAAGAGAGCAGTACGTCTGATCACCGATAATCGCACGACACCACACACAAGGACAGGAAAAGAACCCAAAATACTGTCGCTAAAAAAAGTCTTCTCTACAACAAAGCCAAGCTGACTCACACAATTCTATCTAACAATGCCCCGTCGTACCTAAGATCATTGATTCAAACCAGTAGAAGGGAGGGACAACGATTACATCAGTTACATCTGCCCAAACCTAGGATTGACCTGTTCAAAAAGAGTCTAGCCTACTCTGGTGCCTACTTATGGAACAGCCTTCCACACCACCTAAAAAGCCTACCTACACAATATTCTTTTAACAAAGCACTTTTCAAACACTTCCTCAACACTGATTATCTACCCCCATAGAAACAGCATTTGCCTGTCAACATCTCATCCATAGGTCAACATTTCTTTTCCTCTTCCGCTCATTTTTTGTGTGTGAATAATTTGTTTTATATCCATGTAATACCATTATTATATTCACTTTAAAATATTATTATATAATGTAATGTATGTGTGAATGTACCCACATAATACTGTACTTTAGAAATGTGAGTCGTGAGAATGTACCTGCATACCACTGTACTTTAGAAATGTGAACTTTTTTTTTTTTTTACTGCTAAAAGACGTTTCCTACCACAGAAGTGCGTAAGAAAGTGTTATTATTATTATTTCATTTTCCACCAAGAATGTGTTTATGTAATTTTTGTTTTGATGACACATTCAAAAATACAGATTAAGTTAATTGTAGACGGATTGACCGCATGAGTGAGTGACGGTATACAGAATTTATTTATTTTTATTTATTGTTTTATTTATTTTATTTTATTATTTCTTTATGGTACCTTTATAATGTTGCATGCCTTTAAATTAATGCTTAAAGCATCATGTGGGAATGAAAGGATATAGTATGCAAGATTAATGAGAGTACCAACGGGCTGATCACCCGTTTGCCAGACACTTCGATTACGGAAACAACGGCAAATGGGTTGATTTGCCATTGCCCTAAAGACGCCACTAGGCGTGATGGGAAACAATGGCAAAGAAAACCTATCTGCTGTTGCCCTAAGACGCCACTAGGCGTAATGGCCACTGACTGCTTTGACGGTCGGTGGCTAAGGACAGAAGAAGAAGAAGAAGATTAATGAGAGTGAAAGGGCAGAATGTTAGATGGGCCTGCGTGCCCAATTCTTTATCCTTCGAAAATAAAGTTCGTTCGTTCGTTCGTTCCTGGTATTTCTCCTGAAGTTGGTGTGCAGCAAATATCATATCGACTGTCCCGCCGCCTGCTCGGAAACCACACTGACTATCTGGAAGATTCGAGATGAACAGTCAAGCAATTGAGCAGGACTCGAGCCAGGATTTTGCCCGCAATAGATAATAGGGAGATTCCCCTATGGTTATCACATGATTGATGATTTCCCTTTCGCTTGTATATGTGAACGATGGTGGCATCTTTCAATTCATGTGGTATCTGTTCTTCATCTCAGACTGAGTGGAAGAGGTCTGTTAGTCTCTGCAGCAGCATGCTGCATCCAGCTTTATAAATCTCAGCAGGAATAGCATCTGATCCAGGGGCTTTGCCGCTGGACAGTAGACTGGCTGCTTTCTTGACCTCTTCCACATTTGGTGGAAGGTCAAGTCTGACATAAACTGTAACTTGAGGTATGCTTGCAATGGCCTGGTCATTGACGGTTGATGAATAATTTAAGATGGCATTTAAGTGTTGTGCCCAATGTTCCAAAATCTGCGTTTTCTCAGTGAGCAATGCCATGCCATCTGCATTTAGGACCGGTGATGACTGATTCGATTGAGGGCCATAAATTGCTTTCAGGGCATCATAAAATCACTTTGAGTCATTTCTGTCTGCATATCTCTGTATCACATCAGCTGTATTGCTGAGCCATGCATCATGCATCTTCCTGAGCTTATTCTGGACAACTCTGCGTATATTGGTAAAGGCTGCCTTTTTGGATGTTGAGGAAGGGTTGCTTTGATAGTCTCTATGCAAGCAATATTTTTCAGCCAGCAGTGTTTTAATATTTTCATCATTCTCATCAAACCAGTCATGGTTCTTGCGTGTTGTATATCTCAAGCTTTCAGAGGCTACAGAGTACACAATGTTCTTCAGAGTGGCCCATTTTTCCTCTATAATGGTTTGACCAAGCTCGATGTCTTTCAGACAGCTGTCCAAGTCCCTTGAGAAGCGCTCTGTGGTTGCTTCGCTTTTAAGTTTTGTAATGTTGAGCCTCTTCATGGGTTTCTGACTCTGGTGTCTTCACTTGGGCTGTATGTTAAGGTTTAGTTTTGATACAATCAGCCTGTGGTCAGTTCAGCATTTGGCACTGCACATGGCCTTGGTCACTCTCACGTCACATCTGACTTATCATATGAGCACAGTGATGTAGCACTAGTAGCTATCTCACTAGTTGCTAGTTCTATGAGCTGGTTCTATAATTTGTGTCTATAAGCTGTTTCTCTATATAATGATTTCAGTCTCTCATGAGACTTAACTTTTTGTCCAGTATCTGACAGCACTGCTTCTATCACATGAATCTCATCAGTGTAGGCTTTCCCTCTCCATGGGGATTATCAAACATGATCTGTCGTACACTTTGTCTGATGCAAAAACTCACTCGTGTATCAATCAGTCTTCTGATGCCTGACAGTTATCGAATAAACCCTCAACTCAGAATTCACGGAGCTTCCTAGACCTGGCAGGCTACACACACTTACATATGGTAATAGGCTTGGTGGCGAGTGCTTGCCCTATCCTCTGTGTTTGAAGAATTTTTGCAGTCTGTCCCATTCACATATTCACCTTCCTTCTATACTCTCTGTTCTGCCATATTTGAAGAAATTACGTCCCAACCATTCTGTCTCTCCCAGTTGTTCAGCAAAACACAGCTATTTTTGGTCCAGTGGGCTTTTACTGTAACTTTCCTTTCATCGTTCACAATCATTTCTCCGGGACCCAAGACACATCAATAGTGAGGAATGCAGTAAGCGACCCATAGCTTGACTGCCTGTTTCAGGATCAGCAAACCAGAGCTGACCGAGACCCTACTCCACCTCCACATGGTCCTGGAAACAGGCTGCATCACTGCAGTCTGGCTGAGGAGTAGGGATCAAAGAGGGAAGGCGAACCCGGTCCCAAAAATGTCGTGTGGAAGTCACATGTGTTGGCCGAAAGGTGCAAATACCGCAGCTTCACTGTAAACGGACACAACGCAACCAACGTCCTTTTCAGGATGAACGAGGAAGAAGAAGAAGAATCATTTCTCCACTAATTTCCTTCATTAATATCTGGTTTTACTCAGACATTCCTATGCTAGCATTCCGTATAACTTTCTTATCAGTTTGTCCATTATGTATTTAGCCCTCTTTACTAGAAGTGAGTTGGAGTCTTGGTAACTTAAGTTTTTGAGCATTGAATCACAAGTAACTTCTGTTATACTGTATGGCTGATAATAATACTTATATCTGGACAAAGGTAATCCTGTCTAATATCGGAACCTGCAGGTCTGGTCAGTTATAAACCATTATCTGCTTCAGAACTTCATTGGAAAGTTAGTCCATCTACACAAATCCTGCCTCCCTATTTATTGTTATTTTGCCTATGGGCACTTGACTGCCGAGCTCGCTTTGTTTCATATGCTAATGAGGTTACTTTGCAAAGCCCAATTCTACCAAAATATTGGGCTCAGCGCGCATCTTGCGACACTACCATTGACCATGTCATCTGTCTGGTTTCAGTATCACCCGTTTGGTGATTCCCATGTTAATGTGTACTTCTTTGTGTGAAAAAAATGTTCCTCCTGGCCTTGTTCCATTCTAGTTGTTGATGCTGCAGAAGCTTATTAGTTTGTCCCCATTCTCATTTACTGTTCCACTGCTGCATTTCCCCATTACTCTTTCATTATAAGTATTGTGTGTTCCAACTTTCACATTGAGGTCTTCCATTACTACAATAAGATTGTACCTAGGTGCAGTTTCCATTTCCTTTTGTTACTATTGATAGAAGTCGTCATTGACCTCTTCATTGCTGCCATTTGTTGGTGCATAGCATTGCATTATTGTGGTGTTGGTGAATCTCCCTCTCAGTCTTTTTCTTATCAGTCTGCTGTTGATGGGTTTCCATTCCAGTAATGACCTTTCTATTCTTTTCTTCAGAATAATGGCTACGCCGTCATTGTGCTGGCCATCCTTTCTATCAGAGTAAAGTAATATTTCTCCTGTAGCTGTTTTTATTAGCCCCATCCAGGTCCATCTGCTCTCACTTATTCCAGGGATGTGTAATCTGTAGTTCTTCATCACTGTTGTGATCTACCTCAGCTTTCCTGCCTCATTCATGGTTCTGACATTCCAGAATCCAATTCTAGTTTTGTGTTTTGTGGTCCCGGCCTCCATTTTCATGCCAGTGGCTTCCTTTCGGCTTTCACCACTGACTGTCATACGAGCCTGAGACTCTGGCTGTCCATCCCACATCAAAGTTTTTCACCTTATTGCTTTTTCTCCAACATGTGTGATTCTTTTACATAGACAGGGGTGTTGGCCCTGCACTAAAACCCCCTACTTGGAAGACCAGGGTATCAGCTTTTGTCTGACCCCTATCCGCGCAAACCAGTCCAGCTTTGTTGAACCTACCAGGAGTAAAACTCCCACTGGCGTAGCTTTGGGGGTTATTAGGGTGCGCAAGCTGCCATACTGCTACAAGGTGTAGGAACCATTGATGGCAGAACAATCACATAATTATCAGGAAATTGTACTCATTAGTTTGTAACTACACTTTGCTAACAAATTTTGAATAAACATATAAGTCACGCATTTTATTATTTATCTTTGCTCATTATTTTTATTGTTACAGGTGTTTATTCTTGTCACCTGTGCAACACTTATTTCTTCCAACTTGATGTCCTGGATAAGCATATGAAAGCAGTACACAGAGATGGAGGCTGGGAGTTTGATAATAAATACAGTGATCTTCAGAATGTGTTACCACAGGACAGGGGAAATAACATGAATGAAGCAGCGAGTAAGATTGGAGATGCCACTTTTAATGATGTCGCAAGAGAAGACAGCATCAACCTGAGGCTTACTGATAATGAAGCATCAGTGAACCTCATCAACAGCCAGGAAAGGAATTCTACAGAGTTTGACAACCTACATAGCAGTGAATCAGGCTTAAAAAATCAAGTCTGTAACATAAATTGCAGTATTCCATTTTCTGCCAGTGAGTTAAATGTTCAGCTTTGTGTGAGTGACAGAGCTGTTGCTACTTGCAGTGATTTAATCATTCAGTCTCACATGAAACTAAAGGAAAGTATGTCCTACAAGTGTGATATGTGTGGTGTATTTTTTTACTGTGAAAGATTGCATACAGCAACATAACAGAATATATATATACAAGAGAAGCCTTACAAGTGTGAAGTTTGTGATGCAGAATTTAATGAAAGTTGTAGCCTAAAATTACGTGAAAGAATACATACAGGAAATAAACCTTACAAATGTGAGGATTGTGGTGCATCATTTACTGAGAGTGGTAGTCTACAAAAAAACACAAGAATACCTACAGGAAATAAACCTTACAAGTGTGATGTCTGTGGAGCAGCATTCACTCAGAGTGGTGGTCTACTAAAGCATAAAAGAATACATACAGGAAATAAACCTTACAAGTGTGATGTCTGTGGAGCAGCATTTACTGTGAGTAGTATTCTACAAATGCACAAAAGAATACATACAGGAAATAAACCTTACAAGTGTGATGTTTGTGGTGCAGCATTTACTGAGAGTGGTAATCTACAAAAGCATAAACGAATACATACAGGAAATAAACCTTACAAGTGCGACGATTGTGGTGCAGCATTTACTCAGAAAGGTCACCTACAAAAGCATAAAAGAATGCATACAGGAAATAAACCTTACAAGTGTGATGATTGTGGAGCAGCATTTACTGAGATAAGTAGTCTGCAAAAGCATAAAAGAATACATACAGGAAAGAAGCCTTACAAGTGTGGTGCAGCATTTACTCAGAGCAGTAATCTGCAAAAGCATACAAGAATACATACAGGAGAGAAGCCTTACAAGTGTGATGTTTGTGGTGCAGCATTTACTGAGAGTAGTGGTCTACAAAGGCATAAAAGAATACATACAGAAAATAAACCTTACAAGTGTGAAGTTTGTGGTGCAGCATTTACTGTGAGTAGTAGTCTACAAAGTCATAAAAGAATACATACAAGAGAGAAGCCTTACAAGTGTGATGTTTGTGGTGCAGCATTTCCTGTGAGCAGTAGTCTACAAAAACATATAAGAATACATACAGGAGAGAAGCCTTACAAGTGTGAAGTTTGTGGTGCATCATTTACTCAGACAGGTAATCTAAAAAGTCACAGAAGAATACATACAGGAAATAAACCTTACAAGTGTGATGTTACATCAACATCAGAATGAATAAGGCAAGAACAGCCTTCTTTAGCCTAAATAACATCTCGAAGTCCTCCCAATACAGCACAAGCACAAAATTAAGATTATACCAGAGTTGCGTGCTTTCTGTGCTTCTCTATGGTGCGGAATGCTGGAGAGTCACAGAGAAGGAAATGTCAAAATTGTCCTCTTTTCACACAACATGCCTAAGAAAAATTCACCGCATCTTTTGGCCGAATACCATCACCAACCAAGATCTGCTTACTCGTAGCAAGCAAGAGGACATGCACACCATCATAGCTGGCAGACGCTGGAGCTGGGTTGGTCATGTCCTCAGAAGAGACCCCGATGCCATCACAAGAACAGCTATGTTTTGGACCCCTGAAGGAAAGCGAAAGAGAGGCTGACCAAAAAACAACTTGGCGGAGGACTGTGGAGGCTGAGATGCAAAGAATGAACCAGAGTTGGGGCACTGTACGAAGGATGGCCACCGACCGTGCAAAGTGGAATCAATTTGTTGTTGCCCTACAAGACGCCACTAGGCGTGATGGCCACTGACTGCTTTGACGGTCGATGGTTAAGGATCGAAGAAGAAGAAGAAGAAGTGTGATGCTTGTAGTGCAGCATTTACTGTGAGTGGTGGTCTACAAAGGCATAAAAGAATACATACAGAAAATAAACCTTACAAGTGTTAAGTTTGTGGTGCAGCATTTACTGTGAGTGGTAGTCTACAAAGTCATAAAAGAATACATACAGGAGAGAAGCCTTACAAGTGTGATGTTTGTGGTGCAGCATTTACTGTGAGCAGTAGTCTACAAAAACATATAAGAATACATACAGGAGAGAAGCCTTACAAGTGTGATGTTTGTGGAGCAGCATTTACTCTGAGCAGTAATCTACAAAAGCATACAAGAATACATACAGGAGAGAAGCGTTACAAGTGTGATGATTGTGGTGCATCATTTACTCAGAAATATCACCTACAAAGGCATAAAAGAATGCATACAGGAAATAAACCTTACAAGTGTGATGTCTGTGGAGCAGCATTTACTGAAAGTGGTGATCTACTAAAGCATAAAAGAATACATACAGGAAATAAACCTTACAAGTGTGATGTTGATAAGTATGATTTGTAGCTATCGCATTGATAAGTACTGCGGAGTGGATGTAAATGACGTTCTGTTGTTGTGATGTTCCTGCTTTCATAGGGTCATACTGGACATGTATATGAAAGGTCAACTCGTCCTGACACAGTGCTGACATCGAGTGAGAATGTAGGTGTAAAGGACGCGAATGTGTGTAAAGTTCTGTTGAGTTGACAAGTCACTCACTCAATCATAAGCAGAAGTCAATAAAGGGTAGACCACTGATGACGTTTCATACATTTAATAGTGGACATACACTTTGACATCATGGTTACAGTTATTTGAACACGTTGGCACAAAAATCATCGTTTACTCGAAAAATGGGTGACAATATCAGATGTGTACGTATGTGGCACATCAATATAAAGGAACGATAGATGGGAAACATTCAATCTCCTAGCTGTCTATCATCTCAGGTTCTAACTGGCTAATCGCATCAGTTAAGGTGGATACATACAATATCAACAATAATGGTTCACTGTCCGAACCTTCTCCTGTCTAATATTCTCAAGCCGAAAGTTCATCCAATGTTTATGATGACCATGTTAAACCACAGTAATGGGTTTTTATATTATCTAGCTCCCTGTACTATCATCAGGTAGTAAGACATATTCTGTTCTCCGACGATAGTCTTGCAATGGCGGGAATCAAAAATGGCTCCTCCTGCCCATGCACACCACATGTTAGATTTATTGAGTTTGAGTTAGTGCTGATAAATGCGGCACTATTTGGGATATTGAAAATAAGGCGCACCGGAAAATGACACAGAGAGAGATGTTTATAATGTGTATGGCCAAGGTGTTAAGAAAAAACCTTGAGCTTTGTGGCCGCTGTGTTTTCTTGTAAGTTCCATTGGGAACATATTGCGAAGTGTTCACCTTTTTAAATGGATGTGGTTTGTACAAGAGGAGGAATACTCTTGGCATATGATTAAGACTGTATTGATGAGGTTTGGTAATTAGGGATTAATCTTGACGATCACTTCTGTATGCTACAAGGAATATACGTTATTAAAGGATGTTGAGTTCGTTAAAAAGGAAGACTGTTTTTAGTTCGTCATTGGTGATTGGGTCATTTAAGGAACCCACATGTATGTTGTGAGTATGGAATAAAACTATAATCATTGGGTCACCCTGGACGTAACAGAATAACGAGCATTATTATGAAACAACAGCAGGAGTATTCAACATATACTTGAACTGTGGATAGGGGTAACAATTTATCTGAATTAATAAAAACGAACCCACAATATATTCGAACAGCGCCCCACCACAGATATGGGAGGCTGTCGTCCGTTGGATTTGAAGGACATTTGAAGGTTGCTCAAGTTATTGGCAGACAGAGTCCTTTGTTGGGACAATATCGGGAAGTTTGATCAATCTATCGCTGTTCAACAATGAACATTTTATGCAGAGACAGCTGCTGGAATGCAACTTTGTGCAGACATGAAATTTACAATATTCGTATACTAGGTCATGCCCAGACCTGGTACCTTACTTGAGGATCAGAAAAAACATTATATCCATGACGAAATCGTTCACGCTTATTTACCATGAGAGGGATGCTATACCAATCTGACGAATATCTTCACGGGAGAAATATGAATCTGGGATTTTACGAGGAGGTCGTTTCGCTGGACAAGTGGACTCGGAAGTACTAGATCAAACCATTAGGACATTGATAAGGTCACCTCATCAGTTTATTCTGTCACTCGTTGGAAATTAACATTTCGTCTCTATCATTATATATTGACACTATCTCTGCAATGTGTCTCACACGAGTGAAGGTCGGACATTTTCGACGTTGAATTCATGTCCAAGAGTCCTAGTTAACTGAATAATTAGTGAACGATTCAATGTGATATTGCGTAGAACGATGCATTGGAGTTACATCGTGGAGTGGATACTCATGGTCGATTCTGATAATTGATGTTTTTGTAACGTCATGGTTGTTGGTCCTATCATTGTTGGGCAAATCTCGCTTCTTTTGTGTTATATGTTTCCTTTCTTTGTCTCTTGCGGGCGACTGTTTAGGAGGCATTTTACGTTTCAGTGTCGTATTTCTATAGGTTGATTGCATTAATTTCTTTCAGGGATTCAGCATTTAGTGCTGTCGTGATTACCGCTCTGTTTGAAATTAAGGCTTTCATGCGTGTTAGCTGTGCTGTGATTTGTCGTATTTTTTTTTAAATTTCAATTTTGTTTGGAAATTTAGTCTGGCGTGGGTCTTTCCTGGCTATCTTTTGTAAAATTTACATTAATGGTAAAAGTGATTTGTCGTTTTGTCTCGTTTATTACTGGTGGAAACTTTAATTTTTTTTTTGTCTTAGAATTTTTGACTATTTACAATTTTGTCGTTTCCTTATTTTGTTTCCATCCATGTCTTTCGTTATTCATGGCATGTGATAATTTTCCTTTGCAGCATACATATGATTCATTATTTATTGATCAAATATAATACAATAATATTGCTTGTTATATATATCCTACGATTCTTGTGGATAACAAGAAGCATAATCATACACGATAATTATATCACGTCTAAGTGAGTTGTGCAGGTGATATAGTTATATATATATATATATATATATATATATATATATATATATATATATATATATATATATATATATATATATATATATATATATATATATATATTCACATTGTGACTACACCAATCAGACACACTATCCCATAGTGTGATGGACTAAGTAAGGCAGAGGATAACATAGATATTGATTTATTGTTTATAAAAGTTATACTTCTTAGTATACTATGGCGACTCTTGACTATTTTATTAAACAAGGAAAGGCACTGAGTATGGAAGGTGATATTTTAAAAAATTTTGCTTTGACTGCATATGAAAAGGCAGAGGCAAAAGAAGAAAGAGAAAGAAATGAGAAAAGAGAAAGAGAAGAAATAGAAAGAAATGAGAAAAGAGAAAGAGAAGAAAGGGAATTTACTATGGCACAAGAAAAAGCAAATAAGGAAGAGAGAATTCGTATAGCAGAAATCGCTGCGGAACGAGAGAAAATGGAACATGAAAAGGCAATTCGTTTAGCTGAAATTGCTGCCGAGGAGGCAAAATTTGAAAGGGAGAAAGCTTTTGAGGTTGAAAAACTTCGTTTTCAACAACATCATGGTTCCCATGATTCTGATAGTAATGGTTCATCGAAGAAGGCAATCACAACCCCTAACTTTAATTTAAGACTACCACCTTTTTCTCCTCCTCACGACGATATAAGTTTTTATTTATTAAGATTTCAGGAAAGAGTCTCTTGCTTAAATATTGATAAAGATTCGTGGTCTGGTGTTTTTTCGGGTCTCCTCACAGGTGATGCAGTTGGGGTCTATCTGGGTATAGACCAAGATAAAAGACATGATTTTCAGGTCGTAAAGGCAGCATTTATACGCAGATATGGTCTGGATCAGGAAGGCTATAGACAAAAGTTTCGATCCATGTTACCGGTAGAGGGTAAAAATTTTGAGGATTTTGTTTCCTCCATAAAACTATGTCTCCAAAGATGGGTTGAACAGGCTTCTATCCCTAAAACTTTTGAAGGATTATGTGATCTCTTATTAAGAGATAAAATTGTTTCTTCGGTAAACCAGGATATTGTATCATTCTTACAAGAACGTAATCCGACTAGTATCGAGGAAATGGAAAAATTAGGTCAACAATTTTCCGTTGCTCATCCAAACTTGTCATTGAGCAGAGCAAAAGTCTTGGACTCATCTACTGCGTGTGCTGCGACGAACGGGAGATCGCGCACTCGTAGTTTAGATAGACGATATAATCATAGAGAAAATAATCACACATCCTATAGGGGTAAATATAATTTTTACCATAATCGCTCACCTTCACGAGGTAGAGACAGGCATAATTTCAACAATTATAACAATAACCAATGGTATCGAAATAACCAGTATTCACACAACAAATATACTGACAATCATAGTTTGTCACCGCGGGGTGGCCATTATCCCAGGGACAACAATGGACATTCTCATTCAGACAATTTTTCAGATCGCAGAAGATCTCACTTCGTTAGAAGTCATAATAGAGCACGCTCACAAGCCAATGCTTGTCAGACGGTAGATAGAAATGTCAGTAATGATATTCATTCAACCAATAATCACGCCAATGCGTGTAACGTTGATTTAGAAAATTCTAATAATTGTACAGAATGTAAGATGTTATTTCAACCTGGAGCTACACCACGGCTTAAATGTGGACATGGCTTACCAGAGTTGTCATCTTATGACGGTGTTGGTACTCTCACTTTACATAATGGGTTTTTGTTTAACACTCCAATTAAAATTTTAAGGGACACGGGTTCCACAACGGTCGGGATAAGAAGGTCGTTAATCCCTCCATCTTGTTTCACTGGAACGTCAGTGAAATGCATAACTTTCGGAGGCACGGTAGAGATATATCCCATGGCCGACGTAACAATAACCACGCCATTCTTTACTGGGAAAGTTCGTGTATGTGTTCTCAACCAGCCTTGCTGTGACTTGATTTTGGGAAACATAAAAGGTATAAAAGAATGTTCTACTGATGAAATTTCTGCATGGGAAAGAGAATATCTTTCTTTATCCAATGCTGTGACTACTAGAGCACAGTTGGTTGCAGAAGCAAATGAACTTAATGATAGCAATAATATCCCACACATGACAACAAGTCATTACATAGATAAAAATGCATTCATTAACCAACAAAAAGATGACTCTTCTTTGGGACGTTTATTCACTTTAGCTACGGCTAAAACTATTACACAGACAAATAATGCCAGACATTGGTATCAATTTCATGACAATATTTTGATACATTGTTTTGACAATTATTCTTCAGTACTCAGACAAATTGTAGTACCTACGTCATTTCGATCACTAGTTTTATCTAATGCACATGATGTTCCTTTTGCGGGTCATATGGGGATTGCCCGCACAGCTTATAGATTGATGGCACATTTTTTTTGGCCAGGGGTTCATAAGGACGTCGCAACGTTTTGTAAATCATGCACTGTTTGTCAGGGAGTTGCACGTAAGGGTGCGCATCAGTTTGCACCCCTACAGACCACAGATATCTCTGTGCGTCCTTTTTATAAGATGGCTGTCGACATAATCGGGCCTCTTCCGGTGTTATCATCCAGAGGATTCCGCTTCATCTTAACGTGTATCGATCTATGCACCAGATGGCCTGAAGCCATACCTGTTAAGTCCATAACAACAATGTCGGTGACTGATGCATTATTATCGATATTTTCACGTATCGGATTTCCTGAAGAGCTTCTGTCAGATCATGGCACGCAATTCACTTCAGGTATGTTCTCGGAAATTTGTGATGTGCTTCACATCCGTCATACATTGAGTGCCATATTAAATCCGCAATCAAACGGAGTTGTAGAACGCTGGAATTCTACATTAAAACAGATGTTGGGCAAAGTAACAACAATGTTTCCCCATGATTGGGACCGGTTGATACCAGCGGTTCTCTTTGCGTATAGAGAAGTTCCTAATCGTCAAACCGGATTCTCACCATTTCAATTAGTTTTCGGGGCTAATCCAAGAGGACCAATGTCTATCTTACATGATTTGGTGATAACAAATGATGATAATACGATTACGAAATCTAGTCACCAATATGTCACAGATCTACGTCAATGCATGGTGGACGCATGTGAAATCGCGACTGAAGCATCAGAATTAGCAAAATATAAGACTCGGTCGCGTATTAATCGTGATAGAAGATTAACATCATTATCGATTAACGATGAAGTTTTTGTTCTCTTGCCACATAAAGGTGATCATTTGTTGGTTACGTGGCAAGGTCCTTTTAAAGTTGTGGGTAAGAAAACCGACGTAGATTACATCATCGACATTAGGGGTAAAAGAAAAACATTCCACACTAACATGTTACAACCGTACATTTCTCGACCTCTTCCACTCAAACATATTTGTGAATCTATCACAAATCAATCTCCGCATCTGGCATCTATTGCTTTAGTTGATGAAGTAGCAACTAGTTTCGCGGATGTACCGCTTGATTTTCCTGTGGTACCTATCCAAGCCTCTGAAACTTGGAAGGATGTAATCATTTGTAACGATTTACCTTCAGATCAGAAGAATCAGATTCTCAATCTATTGAAATCTTTTGAAGATGTATTATCTGATCTGCCTGGACGAACTAACATTATGTCTCATGAAATAAAATTATCGGATCCCACTCCTATTAAGTTACGACCGTATGCAATTCCTTTGCATATCAGAGAGCAGGTTGACAGCGAGGTCGACAATATGTTGAAAATGGGGATAATCTCTCCATCAGATTCTCCATTTTGTTTTCCGATGGTAGCAGTACGGAAGAAAGACAAATCCATTCGTATATGCATTGATTTCCGTCGACTAAATAAAGTCACGATATCAGATTCTGAACCAATGCCTTTGCTGGAAGACTTGCTACCTCATTTAGCTTCTGCTACTTTCTTTAGCAAATTCGATTTATCAAAAGGGTATTGGCAGATCCCTTTGACCGAAGAATGTAAACCATTGACGGCATTTGCAACATCGAAAGGTTTGTTACAATACAATGTCATGTGTTTTGGGCTCAAAAATGCACCTGCAACTTTTGTACGGATGATGCGTCGAGTATTTGGGAACCGTTCTGACCTAATATCTTATATAGATGATATTTGCATGTTTCATGACACATGGGAAGAGCATGTAGATGGTATACAATCTTTACTCCTGACACTAAGAATACACAATCTCACAGCCCGTCCATCCAAAATAGAAATTGGATTCAATGAAATTTCATTTCTAGGACACAAAATTGGCAGACATGTAATACAGCCTGATGAATCTAATTTAAAACGCATACTTGATCTTACAATTCCAACTACAAAGAAGCAAGTACGGAGTCTATTAGGATTGGTGAATTTTTACCACAAGTTTATTCCAAGGTTCTCGTCTTTGACTGCTGTCTTATCTGATCTAACTAAAAGAGGTATGCCTAACAAAGTAGTTTGGACAGAACAATGTAACCATGCATTACAAAACATTAAGACTCATTTTTCACAGTATCCTATATTAAGACTGCCAGATTTAAAAAGATCATTTACTGTTGTAACAGATGCTTCGCTCCATGCAATAGGCGGGTGTTTGGGACAAAGTTTTGATGGCAAGTTTCATCCGATTTACTACTTAAGTAGGAAACTGTCGGAAGCCGAATCTAAATACTCTATTTTTGACAGAGAACTTTTGGGTATAGTATGGACTTTGAATAAACTTCAAAAGTATGTGGTAGGTACGCATTTTACTATAATGACAGATCAGAGAGCGTTAACATATCTCCAAACCTGTAAATCACCAAGTGCAAGACTTACGAGATTCGCATTGCAGTTGCAAGCGTATGACTTTGATATCGTCCATATAGAAGGACATAATAATGTAATCGCTGATACTCTGTCGAGAGTAATACATTGAAATACGTAACTGTCCTGGGTACAGGAAGTGACAACAAACATTGTTTATGTTCATAATCAATTGATAGGTAAATTATATAGCGATATTTTCGTAGCATTAATATGTTGCTCACAAGTTGTTGCCACATATTTTAACTGCATTTCACTCATCGTGATATCATTTCACTCATTGCTTGAATTTGATTTTCCTTTTTATCATTATAGTTAAGTATAGTTAATGATGACCTGGAAACCTGCAGTTTCCAGTAGCGCACAGGGGGGGTAATATGTGGTGTCTGCCCATGCACACCACATGTTAGATTTATTGAGTTTGAGTTAGTGCTGATAAATGCGGCACTATTTGGGATATTGAAAATAAGGCGCACCGGAAAATGACACAGAGAGAGATGTTTATAATGTGTATGGCCAAGGTGTTAAGAAAAAACCTTGAGCTTTGTGGCCGCTGTGTTTTCTTGTAAGTTCCATTGGGAACATATTGCGAAGTGTTCACCTTTTTAAATGGATGTGGTTTGTACAAGAGGAGGAATACTCTTGGCATATGATTAAGACTGTATTGATGAGGTTTGGTAATTAAGGATTAATCTTGACGATCACTTCTGTATGCTACAAGGAATATACATTATTAAAGGATGTTGAGTTCGTTAAAAAGGAAGACTGTTTTTAGTTCGTCATTGGTGATTGGGTCATTTAAGGAACCCACATGTATGTTGTGAGTATGGAATAAAACTATAATCGTTGGGTCACCCTGGACGTAACAGAATAACGAGCATTATTATGAAACAACAGCAGGAGTATTCAACATATACTTGAACTGTGGATAGGGGTAACAATTTATCTGAATTAATAAAAACGAACCCACAATATATTCGAACAGCGCCCCACCACAACGGTCGATGGTTAAGGATCAAAGAAGAAGAAGAAGAAGTGTGATGTTTGTAGTGCAGCATTTACTGTGAGTGGTGGTCTACAAAGGCATAAAAGAATACATACAGAAAATAAACCTTACAAGTGTTAAGTTTGTGGTGCAGCATTTACTGTGAGTGGTAGTCTACAAAGTCATAAAAGAATACATACAGGAGAGAAGCCTTACAAGTGTGATGTTTGTGGTGCAGCATTTACTCTGAGCAGTAATCTACAAAAGCATACAAGAATACATACAGGAGAGAAGCGTTACAAGTGTGATGATTGTGGTGCATCATTTACTCAGAAATATCACCTACAAAGGCATAAAAGAATGCATACAGGAAATAAACCTTACAAGTGTGATGTCTGTGGAGCAGCATTTACTGAAAGTGGTGATCTACTAAAGCATAAAAGAATACATACAGGAAATAAACCTTACAAGTGTGATGTTAATAAGTATGATTTGTAGCTATCGCATTGATAAGTACTGCGGAGTGGATGTAAATGACGTTCTGTTGTTGTGATGTTCCTGCTTTCATAGGGTCATACTGGACATGTATATGAAAGGTCAACTTGTCCTGACACAGTGCTGACATCGAGTGAGAATGTAGGTGTAAAGGACGCGAATGTGTGTAAAGTTCTGTTGAGTTGACAAGTCACTCACTCAATCATAAGCAGAAGTCAATAAAGGGTAGACCACTGATGACGTTTCATACATTTAATAGTGGACATACACTTTGACATCATGGTTACAGTTATTTGAACACGTTGGCACAAAAATCATCGTTTACTCGAAAAATGGGTGACAATATCAGATGTGTACGTATGTGGCACATCAATATAAAGGAACGATAGATGGGAAACATTCAATCTCCTAGCTGTCTATCATCTCAGGTTCTAACTGGCTAATCGCGTCAGTTAAGGTGGATACATACAATATCAACAATAATGGTTCACTGTCCGAACCTTCTCCTGTCTAATATTCTCAAGCCGAAAGTTCATCCAATGTTTATGATGACCATGTTAAACCACAGTAATGGGTTTTTATATTATCTAGCTCCCTGTACTATCATCAGGTAGTAAGACATATTCTGTTCTCCGACGATAGTCTTGCAATGGCGGGAATCAAAAATGGCTCCTCCTCCCTGAGCTTCGCTCACTTGGGATGGAGTAGTATGAAGCAGAATTACTTCGATATATAATCATAAATGTCCTCATAGCTTCTATCTGTTTCTGCTATCAATAAGCTGGTTACTGGAGTAATCTGGTGCTGCTGACTTACATGTCATCTTCATCTGTGGTCAGTAATCTGAGATGCACGATAATACATCTCTCGTATCGACTTAGCAACAAAGTTCAGCAAAAAAAAAGGGTTTTAATTTACCTTGGTTCAGAAAACACATACAGGTAAATAACGCACGCCATTCCTAGGCGTTAATAATGAATATAGGAGAATCACCATCTCCTTCCTAGAATAGATCACTCTTTACTTTCTAAATAACCAGCCATAGACACCGACATGACAGCCTTGCCTGTCCTCTCTCAAGAACCCACTGCGCATGCCTAACCACGCCTTTCACCCCCCAGAGTTCAGCTCACAAAATAGTCCGACATAGAAATACCAAGATATAAAGATATAAAAGCCAATCACCTTAACTAGTCAAGGAATACATATAAATTCAGGTCATAAACATTTTAAACAAGACCAATCTGTTTCTGGCCCTACCTGACGCAAAAATTGACATAAATAGTATTTATATGCCAGATTGACCCAGAAGGAAAGATAACCCATGTAATCGAATCTAACATCGACCGATCCGGGTTCTGACCCCTTTCTCTCAGAATCATAGATTAAATACAATTAAATACTTTCCATCAGACAAATAGCCATAACTTTACATTTGTATGCCTACGTACCATAATCTGCGCGTCGCAGACTAATATGTGCGCAACAGACTACCACACCCCCCCGGGAAAAAAAATGAAAATCATTTTTTTTTTTCATCTGAGAGCAACATACAACAGGCTCACAATGCACCAATAATGCGCAGATGACAAATATCAGCAATTTATAACGCCAAATTAAGGCAAAGTCGAAGTATAGCTCGACAGGTGAGAATATATCTCAACATCTCAGAGAAAGTATTTCTCTAAGTATAAATATTTCCAGGGAGGTGTCACCAACGCATACTACAATTCATGGCAATGACATAATGTATACAATAATTTCAATCACAATTTCATATTAAGTACTATAAGTTCATAATTGACAGAAAGAAAAAAATCATCAAAAGAGTAGCGGTGAATATACATTAGTGAACCGCTAAGTGTTTATACCATCACTATATCATATATCACAAATGTGTACATATTTAGATATAGAAAAAAGAACTGTTGTAGAGTTAGACACATTAAAAAGTCTAAGATTTAACAGTTAGGTGGAATCATGTGGGCATCTAGACAGAATGTCTGCAATCACATTTTCTGACCCATGGATAGCTCGCACCGAGAAATGAAAAGGTTGAAGAGCAATGGCGTATCGAGTTGATTTCGAGCTCTTCAAGTTTTTACTTTGAATAGCCGTAAGAGCTTTCTGGTCAGTTTCCACTATGAAATGCGCGCCAAGAAGGAATCTTTGAAGTTTGAGAATAGACCAAACCATCGCCAAAAGTTCACGGTCTAAAACTGAGTAATTCCTTTCTGCCGCATTAAGTTTTCATGAGATATACATTACAGGATGCAGAGTTTCAGAGTACTCTTGCATTAGTGCCGCTCCAATCCCAGTGGATGAAGCATCACTACGAAGAACAAATGTCTTATCTGTAGTAGGTAACACTAAAATAGGTGGTGTTGAAAACAACTTTTTAATCTTATCCAAAGAGGATTGGCATTCCTGAGACCAGTGAACCATATTAGGAGACCCTTTCTTTAGTAACGAAGAAAGCGGTGCCATGATAGAGGATAGATTCTGAATGAATCGTCCATAAACTTGTATAAGACCTAATAGACTTCTCACTTGCTTTTTAGTCTTAGGAATAGAAATGTTAAGTATTTTACTGGTATTATGGTCCTCTGTCTTTAGAAAACCATGACCGACACGGTGACCTAGGAAAGAAATTTCGCTAAAACCAATACATGCTTTAGAGGGTTTTGCTGTCAACTTATGCTCGCGTAATGTAGAGAGTAATTCACCTAACGCCAAATAGTGATCTTCCCAAGTATCACTGAAAAGACAGATGTCATCTAAGTACGCAATGACATCTGAACGATGGGATAGGATTCAACGCATCATGCGTACGAATGTAGCCGGGGCGTTCATAAGGCTGAAAGGCATGAAATTCCATTGAAACAGACCCCTAGGTGTAGAAAAAGCAGTAAGAGGTTTGGCTCGTTCACTTAATGGGAATTGCCAATATCCTTTTGACAAATCAAGTTTAGTGAAGAATAGAGATTTAGAAAGCCTAGTAAGTAGCTCTTCTAGTAAAGGCATAGGTTCAGCATCGAACTTCATAACCTGATTCAGTTTGCGATAATCAACGCAAAGACGTATGTTATTGTCTTTTTTTCGAACAATAACCATAGGCGAAGAATATGCTGAACTGGATGGTTTGACTATTTTTAATTCTATCATCTCATCCAATTCTTTCTCGACCTGTGTCTGAAAATGTATAGGTATAGGATATGGTCTGACCCTAATAGGATTATGGTCAGTTAGAATAATGTCATGTTCAATGACATTGGTGTGTCCAGGAATGTCAGTAAGGACATCCTGAAATGTTTGTAACATAGAAGAAACTTGTCGCTGTTCCTCTAGAGATAAATTAGGAGAAACAGTAACGTTTTTCCATGATTCACTAGAATGAAGTGGAATCACTGGAAGAGGGAGATTTACATCCGAGAAACTTGTTTCTTCATCTTGTATTACTGACAAGGATGAGTAATGACCATGTGGTACTGGGGAATCATCCGTTGCCTGGAAAATAGGCAGCAAATACTCAGGATGTTCATGGAATTCCGTGAGCATATTGATGTGGAAGGTTTTATGCTTTCCATCAATATCGACAATGTAGTCAACATCGGAAATTTTCGAGATTATATCGAACGGACCTTTCCATGAGATAAGAAGTCTGTTTTCCCTACAAGGTAGCAAAACATATGCTTTATCCCCAGGACAAAGTTGTCGTAAGGTTCTTTTCTTATTGGCAAATTGCCTTGCCTTCTGTTTGGCAAATTCAGAAGAAGAAGCTGCTAATCTGCATGCTTCGATAATCTTATGTCTAAGCGCGATGACATATTCGTAAGAAGATTTTGTGTCATCATCAATATTATCAGCGGTTATAAAATCATGAAGCAAAGACATAGGGCCGCGCGGTCGCGCGCCGAAGACAAGTTCAAAGGGAGAAAATCCTGTATGTTCATTGGGGACCTCTCTATACGCAAAGAGGGCCGCGGGCAAAACCCTATCCCAATCCTGAGGATGATCCTCAGTTATCTTCCCTAGTAAGTTTTTGAGTGTTCTGTTCAGACGTTCCACCATCCCATTAGACATAGGATGATAGATACTACTCAATGATCTATCTATCTTCAGAGTAGACATCACTTGAGACATGGTATCCGATATCAATTGGGTGCCATGGTCTGATAATATTTCTCCGGGGAATCCCAGACGAGAAAATATTAGTCAAAGAGCGTCTGCAATATCGGCAGTGGAAATGCTCTTCAGAGGTATAGCCTCTGGCCAACGTGTGCACATGTCAACACACGTTAAGATAAACTGATGTCCTCTGGCAGATTTGATCTTAAACGGACCAATAATGTCTATTGCCATTTTCTGAAACGGCCTAATAGGAATATCTGCAGCCTGAATAGGTGCAGCATGGCGTGGAACTTTGGATTTGACTTCTTGACATACCTTACAAGATCGACAATAAATCCGTATGTCTTTGTTTACAAAAGGCCAAAAGAGAGCCACAAGAACTCTAGACTTAGTACGGGAAAAATCCATATGTCCAGCACACTGAGAGTCATGAGCGTGCTGCAAAACGTTAACTCTCAAATTCTTGGGAACAAGAATCTGAGAATGCATTGACGTAGTAGAGTCTTGGACCATACGCACAAGTATGCCATTTTTCATTGTAATCCAAGATTTTTGATTTGTATGTTTATTCGGATCACCTTTTGTTGCAAGAGTGAAGAATTTCTTTAGTGTGGGATCATCTTCTTGCTGTTTTATAAATGAGTCACGAGAAATTACCAAGGGATCATCTTGGTTATGCACTTCAGTATCTTCAGTAGATGAAGTCTGAGGCATATTGAGAGCTTGTGCTCTTGTGACTACTGCATTAGCAGTTTGCATATTTTGATCTTCCCAAGCAGCAATTTGTTGCGGAGTGCATTCTTTGACTCCGTGAATACGACCAATGATGAGATCAGCGATCGGATTCGGCAGAAGACATGCGTGCACATCTCCCGTAAAGAAAGGAGTAGCGATATTGATGATAGCAGTAGAGTACTTCTCTAAGGTGCCGCCAAATGTTACACATTTGACTACCTTGCCTGTGGCATGGGAAGGATCTATAAGTGACTGTCTAACACCAATGGTGGTGCATCCAGAATCAAATAGAATTGAGACTGGGCTATCATTTACTAGACCTTTATGTAAGACGAGAGATCCTCTTCCATCATGTGCGACTGACGCAGGAAGAGCAGGAAGCGGGTGACCACAACTCAAAGTAGACACCGTAGTTGGTTCAAATAATGTTTTGCATTGGGGACATTGAGATGCTCTCCCAAAATCAAACGCAGAACATGCCATATTATTATTAGAGTTTTTATTATCACTAGTCTGATCACAGGCTTCATGTGACTCTTGCTGTGCAGAGTTTGCCTGATAATGTGATTTATGTCCCTTATATTGCGATCTACCTCGCTTATCATTGCCTCTCCAATTATTATTTCCTCTATTGTAACCCCTATTTGGGTTTGAGTCATAGTTCTCATGGTTACAATCATTATTTTCATTATAATGAGTATCTCTGTAACTATGGTCTTGTTGTCTCCATGATGGATGACTTGGATAGTTCCTATAATGACTTCCTCTTCGGAAATTCCTATAATTATGGCAACCCCTGTATCGAGGGCTGTCAACTCGTCTCCAGTTCTTCGAAGAAGAACCTTGGAATGATTGATTACCTTGATTTTGATAATTATTCGAGTTACTCTTTTTATCAAACCTGTTTTGTGGTCCTTGAAATTTGTGTGAGTAATTAGGGTTTTATGGTGTTGCTGAAGCAACTGGCATACTTTCCTTAACCTTAGCATTGCTAATAGCTACGTCCGGATGTGCAGTAACGTATTGGGTACAATATTGCTCCATTTCTTTTAGTGTCTTGGGTTTACGCTCATGTAGGAATTCAAGGAATGGTTTATTTACACTTGACATAATCTTGTCTCTGAGCAACAAGTCCATAAGGGTTTCATATGTCTTTTCTGTTTTGGACAGCTCAATCCAACGATTAAATGTAAGACATGTCCTTGCAATGAATTCTGAGAATTCTACACCTGTTTCAGGTGCCATTCTCTTAAACAAAAGACGGTAACCTTCCTCTGTTAATTGATATTTTTTCAATAAGGCTGCTCTGATAACATCATAATTATCCTGGTCAGCCTCTTCTACCAAGCTTAAACTAGTCAGAGTGTCACCTTTCAGTATCTCTGATAACTGATTAGCATATTGTGATCTATCCACATTATGATTTCGACAAGAACGTTCAAATCTATCTAGCCACACTGTTATATCGTCACTGGATGTATTAAATGCTGGTAGCTTGATCTTGTAAATAAAAGGTTTACCACTACCACCAGATGACTGATTAACATTACCCATGTTTGTCAATTTCAACTTTTCTAACTCAAATGCTAAAAGTTTTTCCTGATGTTCATGTTCCATCTTTGTTTTTCTCTCGTCAGCTTCTCTTTGTAATCTTTTTTCTTCTTTTTCCATTTCCATCTGGATTCTCCTTTCCTCCACCTGCATCTGCAATTCCTTTTGTTCAGCTTCCAATTCCATTTTTTTCTCCTCAGCTTTTAGTTTTTTCTCTTCTGCTTTTAGTTTTTTCTCTTCAGCCTCAGCTTTTTGTTTTTTCTCTTCATCCTTCTGTGCTTTGGCATAATGAGAAAGTGCAAACTCTTTTAACTCCACAGGAGTCATCCCAAGGGCTCTCCCTTGCTCAATAAAGTAGTCTAAAGTTGCCATAATGTTTAACTATATATATCTAGTTACCTGAAAAAGTCAATGAAATTTATTTCAAAGTAAATGAGAAAAGGTTTTCATAAACTTGGATAATCAGCTCCCTCTATCCCAATCTCTGTGGGAGACAAGCCTTTAATAAGGTCTTGTATACTCACTTGTATAATAATAATAATGATAATAATAAACTACAAGTTTATTCTATACCACAAGTGTATGATCAAGTATACCTTATAGCATATGTCAACCAACAACATAAACAAAGGACAATCAAGAAAGACAATACAAAAACATTTGCAGAAATCAAATAAGTTAAATAGAAAACTGAAGAAAATAATCACAGAACCTGTGATGACAACCGCGAGGAAATAAACAACACAAATGACGTCACAGTGTATAAATATCAAGTTGTATAAAACTAAATTACAGGAAAGATGAGACCTACAAATACAAATAATCAAAACAAAACTAAAACAGAAAAATATTACAATAACAACGATAGGTACAGTCGTCACAGCTAACAAAAAATAGCAACAAATTGTCGCTAGCAAATTTTCAATTAAGAAAATTTGCACCTACTGAACGCTATTATAAAACCTCTATGACGTGGTATCTTTTATAATAGTCACCTTACCCAACCTCCCACAGACATATACACAACACTATAACATGTAAACATTAAACATAAATACATATATGTCATATAATGTAATGTGTGTGTTGAAAAAGATGTTCAGTTTTACACACAATAGTATTATAATTTAATAATAAATTGCCACTTTAATAAGTAATCAATTATGGTTTAAACTATTACAATGTTCAATTTTTTTAGCACACCAGAAGATCCACCGTTGAAACATATGCACGTTTCGCTAACACAGTTACTTCTCCAATAAATCTGTTGTGAAACTGTCTGCTCTATACAAATGTCAACAAGTGCTGACCTAGTTCCAGTATTATGTTTGACAGGTCAAGCTGATATCGTCTGTAAGTTGTACTGCTGGTGTTCGTGTGTGTCGTATGCGGCCACAAGAAACATTCTGGTAACAGTAACTGGCTTCTGGCAATGTCCTCTGTGCAGGTTAGACCCAGAAATCTGGCCTACCACATTGATAAGTATGATTTGTGGCTATCGCATTGATAAGTACTGCGGAGTGGATGTAAATGATGTTCTGTTGTTGTGATGTTCCTGCTTTCATAGGGTCATACTGGACATGTATATGAAAGGTCGGGTGGATACATCAAAAATGGCTCCTCCTCCCTGAGCTTCGCTCACTTGGGATGGAGTAGTATGAAGCAGAATTACTTCGATATATAATCATAAATGTCCTCATAGCTTCTATCTGTTTCTGCTATCAATAAGCTGGTTACTGGAGTAATCTGGTGCTGCTGACTTACATGTCATCTTCATCTGTGGTCAGCAATCTGAGATGCACAATAATACGTCTCTCGTATCGACTTAGCAACAAAGTTCAGCAAAAAAAAGGGTTTTAATTTACCTTGGTTCAGAAAACACATACAGGTAAATAACGCATGCCATTCCTAGGCGTTAATAATGAATATAGGAGAATCACCATCTCCTTCCTAGAATAGATCACTCTTTACTTTCTAAATAACCAGCCATAGACACCGACATGACAGCCTTGCCTGTCCTCTCTCAAGAACCCACTGCGCATGCCTAACCACGCCTTTCACCCCCCAGAGTTCAGCTCACAAAATAGTCCGACATAGAAATACCAAGATATAAAGATATAAGAGCCAATCACCTTAACTAGTCAAGGAATACATATAAATTCAGGTCATAAGCATTTTAAACAAGACCAATCTGTTTCTGGCCCTACCTGATGCAAAAATTGACATAAACAGTATTTATATGCCAGATTGACCCACAAAGAAAGATAACCCATGTAATCGAATCTAACATCGACCGATCCGGGTTCTGACCCCTTTCTCTCAGAATCATAGATTAAATACAATTAAATACTTTCCATCAGACAAATAGCCATAACTTTACATTTGTATGCCTACGTACCGTAATCTGTGCGTCGCAGACTAATATGTGCGCAACAGATGTCTGTGGAGCAGCATTTACTCAGACAGGTCATCTACAAAGGCATAAAAGAATACATACATGAAATAAACCTTACAAGTGTGATGTCTGTGGAGCAGCATTTACTGATAGAAGTAGTCTACAAAAGCATAAAAGAATACATATAGGAAATAAACCTTACAAGTGTGATGTTTGTAGTGCAGCATTTACTGAGAGTGGTAATCTACAGAGACATAAAAGTATACATAGCTTAGTGTGAGTGATAGTGCTGCTGCTACTTGCAGTGATTTAATCATTCAGTCTCACAAGAAAATAGAGGAAGATAAATCCTACAACCATTGACTACTAGCTTGGGGGTTGGCATAGCTGGTGAGTCCTGTTTAGTGCTTTATGCTATGAGATAGATAATGTTGGTTCTTTTCAAGACTTAGTATCTATTAACACTGATCGGGTTAGCAGTCAACTGAGTTGACATTTTATTGGATGGTAAAGGCGCTCTGATATAACCAAATAGGTTGAAAGGAGCGCTCCTCACCAGAAGAAGGCAAAAAAAAAGTGTGATATTTATGGTATATCATTTATTGAGTATGATAACCTATAACAACATACAAGAATACATACGGGAGAGAATCCTTACTGGCTTGAAGTTTGTGATGAAGAATTTATTCAGTGTCTTCTTCTTGTTTGGTCCTGATAAAGCAATCAATGACCAACACATCTCATTGTGTCTTGTAGGGCAGCAACAGACTGTCTCTACTTTGGTCCTGATAAAGCAATCAATGACCAACACATCTCATTGTACCTTGTAGGGCAGCAACAAACTGTCTCTACTTTGGTCCTGATAAAGCAATCAATGACCAACACATCTCATTGTGCCTTGTAGGGCAGCAACAAACTGTCTCTACTTTGGTCCTGATAAAGCAATCAATGACTAACACATCTCATTGTGCCTTGTAGGGCAGCAACAAACTGTCTCTACTTTGGTCCTGATAAAGCAATCAATGACCAACACATCTCATTGTGCCTTGTAGGGCAGCAACAAACTGTCTCTACTTTGGTCCTGATAAAGCAATCAATGACCAACACATCTCATTGTACCTTGTAGGGCAGCAACAAACTGTCTCTACTTTGGTCCTGATAAAGCAATCAATGATCAACACATCTCATTGTGCCTTGTAGGGCAGCAACAAACTGTCTCTACTTTGGTCCTGATAAAGCAATCAATGACCAACACATCTCATTGTGTCTTGTAGGGCAGCAACAAACTGTCTCTACTTTGGTCCTGATAAAGCAATCAATGACCAACACATCTCATTGTACCTTGTAGGGCAGCAACAAACTGTCTCTACTTTGGTCCTGATAAAGCAATCAATGACCAACACATCTCATTGTGCCTTGCAGTGCAGCAACAAACTGTCTCTACTTTGGTCCTGATAAAGCAATCAATGACCAACACATCTCATTGTGTCTTGTAGGGCAGCAACAAACTGTCTCTACTTTGGTCCTGATAAAGCAATCAATGACCAACACATCTCATTGTGCCTTGTAGGGCAGCAACAAACTGTCTCTACTTTGGTCCTGATAAAGCAATCAATGACCAACACATCTCATTGTGCCTTGTAGGGCAGCAACAAACTGTCTCTACTTTGGTCCTGATAAAGCAATCAATGACCAACACATCTCATTGTACCTTGTAGGGCAGCAACAAACTGTCTCTACTTTGGTCCTGATAAAGCAATCAATGACCAACACATCTCATTGTGCCTTGTAGGGCAGCAACAAACTGTCTCTACTTTGGTCCTGATAAAGCAATCAATGACCAACACATCTCATTGTGCCTTGCAGGGCAGCAACAAACTGTCTCTACTTTGGTCCTGATAAAGCAATCAATGACCAACACATCTCATTGTGCCTTGTAGGGCAGCAACAAACTGTCTCTACTTTGGTCCTGATAAAGCAATCAATGACCAACACATCTCATTGTGCCTTGTAGGGCAGCAACAAACTGTCTCTACTTTGGTCCTGATAAAGCAATCAATGACCAACACATCTCATTGTGCCTTGTAGGGCAGCAACAAACTGTCTCTACTTTGGTCCTGATAAAGCCATCAATGACCAACACATCTCATTGTGTCTTGCAGGGCAGCAACAAACTGTCTCTACTTTGCTTGTTCAACAGCCATCCTTCATGTGCTGCCCCAGCTTTGGTTCATGCTTAACATTTCAGCCTCCACAGTTCGCCGTCACGTGACTTTTTGCCATCCTTGCTTTCACTTTCCATCTGTAGCCCATAGCATGGCAGTTCTGGTGATGGTGTCAGGATCTCTTCTGAGGATGTGGTCAACCCAATTCCATTGTTTACCCACTACGATGGTGCGCATGTCTTGGTGACTCATCACCTACAAAGTCATCAAAGAATGTTCTTGGCTGGTGATGGTGTTCAGCCAGAAAATTAAAACAATTACATGAAAGGATTCATGCAGGGGAAGTGTAATGTTTGTGGTGCAGCATTTACTGTGAGAGGTAGCCTATAAAAACATAAAAGAATGCGTACAGGACAGATACCTTACAAGTTTGATGATTGTGTTGCTGCATTTACTGAGACAAGTAACTTACAAAAATATAAGAGATTAAATACAGATAGTAAGCATTACATGTGTGTTGTCTGTGAGGCAGCATTTACTGAGACAAGTAACTTACAAAAATATAAGAGATTACATACAGATAGTAAACATTACATGTGTAATGTCTGTTAGGCAGCATTTACTCAAAGAGGTTGCCTGCAAAATTAACATCATCATCAGTTGCCATCTCCACAACGAAGGTTGGCTGTAATGGATCTCCAACGTCTTCTGTCTCTTGTCTTGGTGGTGCACTCTGATAGACTCTTTCCTGTCCATCTCTTGATGTTATCTTCCCACTTATAGTGCTGTCTTCCCCTTGCACATTTGCCTTCAACTCTCCCTTCTGTTATGGTCTTCTGCAAGGTGTTATGCCTTTTTAATGTGGCCAAAGTATTTTAGCTGCCGAACTTTGACCTCCCTCATTAGTTCTCTTTTCATACCTAGATTTTCTAGGACCTCCTTATTTGTTTTCATCTCTTTCCATGAGATATGCCCCGTTCTTCTATATATCCACATTTCAAGAGCCTCAATTCTTTCTTCCAAATGCTTATTCATCGTCCATGTTTCTGCACCATACAGAAATGCAGAATATATATATATCACTTTATGATTCTCAGTTTTAATTTGTGAGATAACTGTTTCGATGTCAGTATGTTTCATGTTGTTGAATGTATTAATGTCGAGTCCATATTCATGACTTATACTGTTCACTTGCTTCACTAGTTCTTATAACTCCTGTTTGCTTTCAGTTAACAACATGGTATCATCTGCATATCTAAGGCAAAATTATATAAGACTGCAAACAGGAGAGAGCCTAACATGTTGTAACATTTTTTGGTTCAGCATTTACACAGAGAAATATTCCACAAAAAACATAAAAGAATATATACACGAGAGAAACCTCACAAGTGTATAATGTTTGTGGTGCAGCAATTACTGTGAGTGGTAGTCTACAAAATCATAAATCAGTACATACAGGAGAAAAGCCTTATAAGTCTGATGTTTGTGGTGCAGCATTTACTGTAGTGGTAGTCTACAAAATCATAAATGAGTACATACAGGAGAGAAGCATTATAAGTGTGATGTTTGTGGTGCAGCATTTACTCACAGCTGTTTGTGCCTTCTAAAAGGTCACAAAAAAGCATTTGACATGATTGACCACACTATCTTGGCTCAAAAGTTGGAAACCCTCAGAATAGGCCCTAATCCACTCATCATCATCTCATCTCAGCCCGTAACCCGTCATGGGTCGTAGGGGTGCCATGGTGGAAGCATCAGCAGACAGGGTCCTCCACTGCTCTCTAATTCACTAAACATTATCAAATCATTCCTGGCAGATCGACAACAGTTAGTGCTTCACAACAACTCGACATCAGATTTCTCGAAGATAGATACGGGAGTACCACAGGGCTCTATTCTTGGGCCCCTACTCTTTGCAATGTTCATCAACGACCTGCCACTACATCTAAAATATTCAACTTGTGACCTCTTTGCAGATGATTGTACTGTCTACACTAGTGACAATGACTGCGTGGCACTTGAAATGACTCTTCAAAGCGATGTAGACAATCTAACAAAATGGAGTAATGTGAATCGTATGCGAGTAAACACAGCAAAAATGAAATCTATGTTGATTACCACCAGACAGAAACTCCTAAGCTGCACCAAAAGATCGCTACAGCTACACATGGAATCAATACAAATTGAACATGTAACAGAACACAAAGTTCTAGGGATCACGATTGACCAGCACTTAACGTGGAACTCCCATGTACGGAATTTAACCAAACACTTAGCTCAAAAGACGTACCAGCTAGCCAAAATAAAACACTTCTTAGACGCAGACACTAGACTATTATTCTACACCTCATATATACAGACACATCTAGATTACTGCTCTACACTATGGGATTGTTGCCCTGCTTCCACCTTGAAGAGACTGCACTCCCTGCAAAAGAGAGCAGTACGTCTGATCACCGATAATCGCACGACACCACACACAAGGACAGGAAAAGAACCCAAAATACTGTCGCTAAAAAAAGTCTTCTCTACAACAAAGCCAAGCTGACTCACACAATTCTATCTAACAATGCCCTGTCGTACCTACGATCATTGTTTCAAACCAGTAGAAGAGAGGGACAACAACTACATCAGTTACGTCTGCCCAAACCTAGGATTGACCTGTTCAAAAAGAGTCTAGCCTACTCTGGTGCCTACTTATGGAACAGCCTTCCACACCACCTAAAAAGCCTACCTACACAATATTCTTTTAACAAAGCACTTTTCAAACACTTCTTCAACACTGATTATCTACCCCCTCAGAAACAGCATTTGCCTGTCAACATCTCATCCATAGGTCAACATTTCTTTTCCTCCTCCGCTCGTTTTTTGTGAATAACACTGACAAACAACATTTTTCTTTCTTATATAAGAATAAGTGTTCTTAGGTCAATTTCTTGCGCTGATTTCAAATCTGAAATCCGTTTATCTCTATCACGTCGGGTTCTTAAGATATTTGTGAATAAATATATTTTTGGGAAACCGTTATTTGCTCCGTTTCATTTTTACTATATAACTTATTAAAAATTAATAAAAAGCAACATAATTCTACTTTTTATACTGCTAAAAGATGCATGACATAAGTTACGCGATTTTTCAAATAGTTACTGTATTTTGAAATAATTCTGAGCAAAATATGGCTTTTAGAAGTTGTAGAATTTGGCTTATCGGTTCTGTTACGTGTGCGGATATTTTACCGACCGTGTTGACCAGAAAAACTTTACACCATTACTAAAGATAGCATATGAACTTTATTTCGATTCGAAAGTTGATGATGCAAATAAATCTTGGAAGCCAAATGCGGTTTGTTCGATACATTGGCAGGTTGGTTACGAAAATCGCCGAAGCATAAGTCGATGCCTTTTGGCGTGCCAGTAATATGTCGTGAACATACAAATCACACTATTGATTGTTACTTCTGCTTGACAAATATCCATGGTTTCACTTTTAAAACTAGAAAGTCTGTGGTTTATCCAAATATTGAATCGGTTTCGAAACCAGTGCCTCATGATCCAATCACGTGTCCGATCCAAGTACCACCAGAACAGTATCCGTTGGACGTAAATGAACCATCAGAAAGTGATAGTTTACCTGCTTTAGAAACTAATTCTGACTCAGATTACATACCGGTGAATGATGGTGTTTACTTAATTAACCATTCAGAACTTTCAGATCTAATACGTGATCTCGCTCTTACCAAAGGACAAGCGGAATTACTCGGTTCGCAACTCAAAGAATGGAATCTTTTAGCGCCCAATACTCCGATATCTAAATTTCGTCATAGACACAGAGAACTTGTTCAATACTTTGAGATGGATGATGACATTTGCTATTGCAAAGATGTAAACGGTCATGAGCACATAGTCAACGAATGGCGATTTTTCATCGATTCTTCCAAGACTAGTCTAAAAGCCGTGTTATTGGATAACAGAAATTTTTTTTCATCAATTCCAGTCGCCTACTCTGTTCATATGAAAGAAACTTATGACAATATGGCTATACGTTTGGAAAAAATAAAGTACAATGACTACCAATGGCGGATTTGTGGAGACCTAAAGGTCATTGCAATTCTCACGGGCATGCAGACTGGGTATACTAAATTTTGTTGCTTCCGATGTGAATGGGACAGCCGCAACAGACAGGAACATTATGCAAGAAAGGTGTGGCCTATCCGGGATCGTATGCAGCTTGGGCATAAAAATGTAATACGCGAGCCATTAGTTAACAAAGACACCTTCATTTTACCACTGTTACATATAAAGTTGGGGCTCATGAAGAATTTTGTAAAAGCGTTAGATAAAACGAGCAAAGCTTTCACTTATCTTCGAGAAAAGTTTCCGCAAGTTAGCGATGCAAAGATAAAGGAAGGTATCTTTGTAGGACCTCAGATTAGGAAAGTTATTGCAGACAAACAATTCGAGAACTTGTTACATGGTAGTGAACTTCGCGCATGGATGGCATTCAAATCGATCGTCGATAACTTTCTGGAAAATCACAAATCTGTCGACTATGTTGCATATTGTTAAGCAGTGCATAGATGCATACATAATTATGGGCTGTAACATGTCCCTCAAAATCCATTTGCTCGATTCGCATCTTGACTTTTTCCCTGACAACCTTGGCGAAGTCAGCGATGAACATGGAGAATGATTCCATCAAGATATCGCCGTAATGGAGTCACGTTATCAAGGACGGTGGAGTGTGACCATGCTTGCCGATTATTGTTGGATGCTTCATCGCGATGTACCACATGCCATTCACCGACGAAAGTCGACTGCAAAGAAATTCAAGCCTACATAACTGTTATATTTCTTGTACGAATGATGTTGTAATACTGTATGCCTTGTTAAAAAACTTCAATTGCGTATTTCTAGAGATCCCGACCTGATAGAGAAAAACGGTTTGCAGATTTAAAAACAGCGCATTAAAATTGACCAGAAAAACATAGAAATGTTAGAGAAAGAAAAAAAAACTTTTTTTTTTGTTAGTCAGTGTAATTTGTTTTATATCCATGTAATATTATTATTATATTCACTTTAAAATATTATTATATAATGTAATGTATGTGAGAATGTACCCACATAATACTGTACTTTAGAAATGTGAATCGTGAGAATGTACCCGCATACCACTGTACTTTAGAAATGTGAATTTTTTTTTTTTTTTTACTGCTCAAAGACTTTTCCTGCCACAGAAGTGCGTAAGAAAGTGTTATTATTATTATTTCATTTTCCACCAAGAATGTATGGACATAAGCGAGAATGTGTTTAACTAATTTTTGTATTGATTATTGATGACACATTCAAAAATACAGATTAATTGTAGACAGATTGACCACATGAGTGAGTGTCGGTATACAGAATTTATTTATTTTTATTTATTGTTTTATTTATTTTATTTTATTATTATTTTTTTCCCCCAATTACTAGCTTGTTTGTTTCAAAAAAAACCTACTCATTTTTTTTTATTATGACTGCATAATGTAAATGAATGCTGTTATGGTAACTTTATAATGTTGCATGCCTTTGAATTAATGCTTAAAGCATCATGTGGGAATGAAAGGATATAGTATGCAAGATTAATGAGAGTGGAAGGGCAGAATGTTAGACGGGCCTGCGTGCCCAATTCTTTACCCTTCGAAAATAAAGTTCGTTCATTCGTTCGTTCACTACTTTAGTTGCATGCCGCTTCTCTTGATTTGAATTCAATAAATCTTTTAAACCAGCAAACAGAGCATCATTTATTTTGGTGGGAAATATCAGCTGACTTTGGCTTAAAAAATCATGAAATTTAAGCCAGTTGCAATATATTCCTGATAAGCACTGGTCTAAATAATTTCCTAGAAATTAACTTCAGACAAAATATTAACCTTATGTGGATTGACATTGTTTTATAATATTATTTCGTTTTGTAGCAGCTGTTAGAAAACATCATCATCATTAGAGGAAAATATTATCAAGGGGTGACACATTTACTAGTTAAATATCTTCACATCTAAGCATCCCTGACAGTTAACAAAAACAATTTTTGTTGTTATTGTCCAGGAGAAATTAAAGATTCTTTTTACTTAAATTCATCTTAGTAGCCCGCCATCTTAATGTAGGTTAGACACTCTCATAGGTCAGGGATAACATAAACAGAAGCATGAAGGGGCAGAAAGAAAATGGACAAGAGGGAATACATATGGATGGATGCATGTGGACATGGACAAGAGAGAATACATATGGATGGATGCATGTGGACATGGACAAGAGAGAATACATATGGATGGATGCATGTGCAAATGAACGAGTTTGTGGGAGAGGATGGGCAAACGCTTGAGACATTATTATTAAGTATTAATGTTTTATGTCGTTTTTTGTGTGTGTGTGTGGGTTCCTCGGTGACTACAAGAGGGAGTGCTTATTAACACGTAATAATAATTGTATACCAGAAGATGAAGTATGGCTTAAAATTGGGGGTGATCATGGAAAAAGAAGTTTGACAGTTACACGACAGATAGTGAATTTAGAGAAACACAAATTCTAGAATCAATAACATCCTATTAGCAATGGTTAGATTCAGAGACATATGTAATAATTTATAAATATTTATAAATGGTATGTGTAACTGTTCATCGATCATTTGTAACTGGTCACTTTGGATCCCCATTGATAGGTATTAGAATAGTGATGGGTGACAGTTATCTGGTTGAGTCTAAAACGCGAATGAATAATAGAAAATCTCCAAGAGTCAATTCAACTTCAATAGTGTCAAGGACGGACACTTAAACTCGTGGTTGAGTAATAATACCATCAACGGTTTATTTGACAATACGTGGACATGGACAATACGACAGTTCATGCATTTACATAGTAGATTAACTTGTGACATAGGGTATTCAGCTTCCATCATATACTTAGTGAAGCATCATCAATAGGCATTGATATATTCATACATGTTTATCTTGATATAAATTACTTGGCTTAACGAACGTCCTATACGACTGTTGACCTCTCAAGGGCAGTCCATCATATTACAATCAAGGGTATACAATCAATTTTAGGAATACTCCGTCTTAGTTAGTTTGACAATGAAAATCCGACTTCTGATAAAGCATTATAACTTGTGAAGTGAATACAAACTTCTAACTGCTGACGTTTTGATTCAACTTTCCATATTACCCGTTACTCACATGCGGCTACTTTAAATATTCAATAACGCAGATCCCGTTCATTCCATAAACAATGTTCATATAATTTTTTTTTTTTTTTTGCGTTCGCCCGCTAATACTCGAGGCGAAATCTCAGGTTATTATTATTTTTGTCTAACCTGACATTGATTTTACGTGAGTATCCCTTTATTTCTTGTACAGAGACAGGTGTCCCTCACCATTCAGGCAAATACTCGCCGATTTCGGAGGTACCCATTGCAGCTGGGTCGGCTCAGGAGCCGCCAGTCCCTGGTCGACGACACTCCTTCAAATGTTCTCACCAGGTCTCGAGTTAATCCAGTCCAAATCCCGGTCGACGAAAAATCCTCAAATGCCGTCGCCCGGGTTTGATCCTGTATCACCCGGTCGCCAGAGCGGTGTTGTAACCACTGTGCTAGCGCGGCTCCCTTCATATAATGAACATCTTCAAAACTTCCAGTGCATTGACGTTACGACTTTTATCCATTCTGGTCCCAACATGTACGGGTACCAGCTAGAGGTCGACTTGACTGAAGAAAGTCAATGACGAAACTATTCTTACAACATTATCAATCAATTATAATATTACCTGACTTGAGTGACCTGAGGGCTATGACTTAAATTGCAGTGAGCCAGTCACCAAGTAATTACAATATGTCCGAATAAAGGACTGAAAAAACATCAGACTCCCAGTCTGAAAGGAACTCTGCCTTGTTTCCCTACGGAGATACGTCATCCGCCCCTTTGGTAACAACCGTGCTAATTTTCAAATATCAAAAATGTGCGTTCTCGTGCACAACAAACTATATCACTAACATCTGAGTTGGTGTGTACACATATTTAACAGATGCAGGACCTGGGACTGTAATTATCTGTTAATGCCCAAGAGTATGCATAAAAGCATACATCCACAATCGACCGACTTTGGAACGATGTGGTAAAATTAAGAGAAATAAAGTATGAAGGATGATTGAAGTTAAACCACAAGAATGTGAAAACATCAAACCAAATAAAAAATCAACAAATGATTTTAAATGAATAAAATGAGAATACGTCAGAAATGATACGTGAATTAATAACCAAAAAATGTAAATAAAACAAACAAAGTGAATAATACACATAATCAAAAACGCGAAGTGAACAACACCCTTACTGTGTCTAAAATCAATAAGAGGCCCTAACCACCTACTAGTGCTAAAATAATACACCATGAGTGGTAGTTATTAGCACAAAGAATCTTTTACAAACTACTATTGTTAAAGAATGTTAACTATTCAACTAATTAAGTACATTTAATTGATAATATCTCATCAATTGTTCATATATTAGAATTGTCACTAATTCCATATTATTTTAATCTCCAATAATCTTAATAAGTGTCACTGTTATTATATAAAACAGTTAATAATATCTAAAGTTCTGTTATATAAATTCCAATCATGCTGAAAAGTTACTTTCTGAGTCATCGAGTAATTTAGCATATTCTTTTGGAAAAGTAAATATCCATCATGTAACATTGATGTTTATATATGTCTACAATGTAATTTTTTTGAGGAAAATGTTACCACATTAAAAAGTTATATCCTAATAAATGTTATGGACAATACACTGAGTATTTCCTTATAGCAAGAAAAGTATGAGTAATCCACTTCCATTCAAAAATCAGTGAAGATATAAACTTGCGTAGATGTTAGACAAATAATCAATGTACATTGAGCATCACATTACAATTGAGCAACTGTCTGTGAAGAGGTTCCAATCTCGGTAGGTCGTATTAACTCGCTTGGTTCGCTTGGACATTGTGATAAACAGTCTGCGAGAAAATTTTGAGATCCAGGGATCGACCGAATCGAGAAGCTGTAGGGTTGTAAGGCAATGGCATACCTCGTTGATTTTGAAGACTTCACATCTTTAGTATTAAGAACCGTGAGTGCCTTTTAATCCGACTCCACAATAAAGTGAGAACCTAATAAGTAACACTCAAGTTTGGTAACTGACCAAACCAACGCTAGGAGTTCTTTGTCCAGAACCGAATATTTCTGCTCAGTTGACGTTAATTTTCTCGATACGTACATCACAGGATGTAAGGTGCCTGGGTATTCCTGGAGTAATACGCCGCCAATTCCGTAGTTGGACGCATCACTACGCAGAATGAAAATAAAGTTTGGATTAGGTAACCTTAAAACTGGAGCATTGGAAAAAAATGTTTTGATTGAATCCAATGCGGTTTGATGTTCCTCAGACCACCGAATCATGTTAGTTGTGCCCTTCCTCAACAATGAAGAGAAAGGTGCAGTGACGGTAGATAGGTGAGGTATAAATTTACCATAAAAATGAATGAGACCTAACAAAGATCGTACTTGTTTCTTTGTTTTAGGAGCTGTAATATTGAGGATTTTTGAGACATTACTGTCCATTGTGTATAACCTGCCGCGACCGATACGGTGATCCAAAAATAATATGTCGTGAAAACTGACAAATGCCTTCGATGGCTTAGCTGTTAAGTTATAATCCCGTAATGTGGACAGTAATGTTTTTAATCCATGAATGTGCTCATCCCATAAGTCGCTAAAAAGACAAATGTCATCAATGTATGCAATGACATCGGGGCGGTGAGATAGTGTGCGATGCATCATGCGTACAAAGGTAGCAGGTGCGTTTACTAAGCCGAATGGCATAAAATTCCACTGGAATAATCCACGAGGAGTAGAGAACGCAGTGAGTTGCTTTGCCTTTGGTGTCAGTGGGACTTGCCAATATCCCTTTGACAGGTCAAATTTAGAGAAAAAAGTAGAATTAGCCAGTTTAACCAGTAAATCTTCTAGAAGAGGTAAAGGTTCAGCGTCAAATTGTGTAATTTTGTTTAATTTCCTGTAGTCTACACAAAGACGAATATTGTTATCTTTTTTTTCTGATAATCACTATAGAAGAAGAATATGGTGAAGTTGAAGGTTCAAGTATATTTAATTGAAGCATTTCATCCAATTCCTTATCAACCTGAGAACGAAAGTGCAAAGGGATAGGGTATGGACAAACTCGAATAGATGTGTCGTCAGTTAATAGAATATCATATTGGATAACTGACGTATATGCCTTCACACCAGGTCAGATTGCCGTCTGTTTAATCTTTCAAGGCTGAAAGCAAAAACAAAAATCAGAAGGGTCACTATAAGAGACTTGTTGTTCGCTGATGATGCTGCAGTCGTCACTCAAAGCCAACAGGAGCTTCAGAACTTGATGAATCGCTTCACTAAAGCATGCAATGACTTTGGCCTCACAATAAGTCTGAAGAAAACGAATGTGCTGAGTCAGGATGCGGGTGCTGCACCAGTTATCAATATCATTAACTATGAACTGGCAGTGGTGCACCACTTCACATACCTAGGGTCTACCATCAATGACAAACTCTCACTGGATACAGAAATCGACAGCCGCATTGGCAAAGCTGCAGCTACCTTTGCCCACCTCACATCGCATGTTTGGGGAAACTCCAAACTCACAATGAAGACCAAAGCTGCGGTATATAATGCCTGCGTCACCAGTACACTCCTATATGGCAGCGAGACCTGGACGACCTATGCTAAGCAAGAACGAAGGCTCAATACCTTCCATTTACGGTGTCTACGCCGCATCCTCGGCATTTCGTGGAAAGATAAAGTGACAAATGTCGAGGTGTTGTCACGTGCTGGCCTTCAAAGTAGGTATACACTGCTTAGACAGCGCAGACTTCGCTGGCTTGGCCATGTTTACCGCATGGAAGATGGTTGCATCCCAAAGGATATCTTCTACGGACAATTAGCAGATGGCAAGAGAACAGTTGGGCGACCACAGCTGAGGGCTTGGCCATGTTCACCGCATGGAAGATGGTTGCATCCCAAAGGATATCTTCTACGGACAATTAGCAGATGGCAAGAGAACAGTTGGGCGACCACAGCTGAGGGCTTGGCCATGTTCACCGCATGGAAGATGGTTGCATCCCAAAGGATATCTTCTACGGACGATTAGCAGATGGCAAGAGAACAGTTGGGCGACCCCAGCTGAGGTTCAAGGATGTGTGCAAGAGAGATATGAGGGCACTGGGCATGGATCCAGCAACATGGGAGGATGAAGCTGCCGATCGCACTAGGTGGCGATGCTATTTGCGGCGCCACCTCAGATTGGGCGAAGAGAGGCTCACACAACAAGCAGAGGAGGGGAGAAAATGTCGAAAGGAAAACCAGGAAAATAAGCAGCTGAGGGTTGTCACCTCAGGGGCGCATTCCCATAGTCAGTTATGACTGAAGGGGCTATTATTATAACTGACGTATGACCTGGGATGTCAGTGAGAACATCCTGATACGATTTAAGAAGTGAAGAGACTTGCTGACGTTGATCAGCAGAAAGATTAGAACAAATTGTCACATCATTCCAATTTTCAGTTGGATGAAGTGGTACCACTGGTATAGGTAATCATCATCATCTCAACCCATAACCCGTCATGGGTCGTAGGGGTGCCATGGTGGAAGCATCAGCAGACAGGGTCCTCCACTGCTCTCTATTCTCAGCAATGCGTACAAGTGTGGAGAAACCGTGTCCTGCCCATTCTTTGATGTTATCAGCCCAGGATTTTCTTTGCCTTCCTCTTCTCCGTTTACCTTCGACTGTTCCCTGGAGGATCGTTTTCGAAAGGGAGTCATGACGAGTTACATGCCCAAACCAGGCAAGCTTTCGACGTTTCACTATTGACAAAAGTGGTTCTTGATGGCCTGCATAGGTGTTTATCTTCTCTCTAACATAGACATTTGTTTTGTGCTCTTTATAGCAAATGCGCAAAATTCTTCTGTAACATTTATGCTCGAAAGCCTGAATCCTTCGCTCCGTATCTGCAGTGAGTGTCCAGCCCTCACACCCATACAAGAGAATAGATAATACAAGTGATTTGTATAATTTGATCTTCACAGGAAAAACTGATGTTACTTTTCCAGATCACATTCAACCTTGTCATGGCAGCTGAGGCCATCTCAAGTCTTGTCTTGATTTCTTTATTTGATCTTCCATCACTACATATAGTGGACCCGAGATATTTAAAGGTGTTAACTTCTTCTAACGTTTGCCCATTTAACGTAATGTTGGTCGGAACATGTTTCTTATGGCTATTCACCAATATCTTGCTTTTTTCTATATTAATTTCCATCCCATATGTTCTTGTTACTTTCTCCAGTCTAGAGGTAAGGTCTTGAAGTTCTGATTCTGTTCCAGCTTCAGATCAATATCATCAGCAAAACGAGATTACACAGAGGTCGGCCTCCAATCGATATGGTTGATTTATAATCGTAGAGAGCCTCCTGCATAATATGTTCTAGATAAATGTTAAAGAGCACTGGTGACAGGATACATCCCTGGCGAACTCCTACAGTTGTTTTGAAAAATTCTCCAATGTCATTGCTTGCAAAAAACAGCACTGCTTGCGTCCTTGTATAGTGCTTCAATGATATCTATGATGTTGGTATCAAAATTGAATTTTCTCATTATTTGCCATAAACCTTCATGCCAGACTCGATCGAAGGCTTTTGTGAAATCGATGAAGTTATGGTATAAATCATGTTGATGCTGGAGATGAGATCAGTAATCTAGAAGATTTGTTCTGAGGTACTTCTTTTTGGTCTAAAGCCAGCCTGTTCCCTCTGACAAGATTTCTTCTGATTTCTGTTTTATTCTGTTCAAAAGTATCCTTAACATCACCTTACTTGGATGACTAATAAGGCTAATGGTTCTTTGTTCTTGCACATTTTTAGATTTCCTTTCTTTGGAAGCGGTATTACTAATGCGTCGTTTCTTTTGGCCATTTTTTTGTACGCGCTATCTTCTGGCAAAGAGTTGTCATCATTTTTGCTGTCGCTGCTCCTCCATATTTCAAGAGCTCTGCTGGTATATTATCCACACCCGGTGACTTCCCTCCTTTCATCGAACATATAGCCTCTTCCACTTCTTCCCGTAGTATTGCTGCATTTCCGAGTTCTCTGTTTTCGCAGTTGAATATGCCTAAGTCAGTGTCAAGTTTACAGTTATATAACGAGCTTTACAATATTCTGTCCACCTTCTCATTACAGCTGTTTTTTCATTGAGCAGAGCCCCATTGCTATCTTCTATGACAGTTACCCTGGGCTGTTGGGGTTTTGATAGTCTTCTTAATGTGTCAAAAACTGACCTTTTTTATTAGCCCCGTATTAATGGACTCACATTGATCAGCTACCCATTTTTCTTTGGCCTGTTTCATTTTCTTTCTAATATTTTTATTCAATACTGTATTGCCATGCTGCTTCAGGTCCTCTTTCTTAACCTTTTTCATTTCCCGTGATGTATCATAACTTCAGAATGTCATCTGGGTTTGTTTTTTTTCATTTCTTTTACATGGATTCAATGAGCACGTCTTTCAATTGAGTTGATATCATCCCAAAGTTGAGAGCTGCGAATCCTCCAACAGTTTTGCCTCAAAGATTCCCGCGAGATCTTTCAATTTGAAATTGAATCTTAACTGAGAACATCTGTTTTGATTCAGAGCGTCATCAATAAATGTCGTGATCACTACCATATGTCGGCGCCAGGAAAAGTCCTAGTCTTGGCTTTATTAATGCTCTTGAATCTTTTTGGATACAAGAATAATGTATCTCAGTCATGCCACGTACGCAGATAGGTAATGGTATGTCATGAAAAGAAGACTCTTCTTCTTGAATGACAGACAAATTAGTATAGTGTTGAATAGGAGGAGTAGGATCGTCAGTTGCTTGAAATACTGACTGAAGATAGTCAGGACGTGAGTAATATTCCTTCAACATATTAATGTGGAAGGTTTTTTCTTGCCATTGATATCGACAATGTAGTCGACATCGGATATTCTAGAGATGATCTTAAAAGGACCTCTCCAGGTAATTAGTAGACGATTGTTATGAGAAGGTAATAAGACAAATGCTTCGTCACCAGGAAGAAGCTGGCGAAAACGTCTATACGTGTTTCCAAAAAGACGAGCTTTTTCTTTAGCTTGTTCAAATGATGAGGTAGCTAACCTACATGTATCTATGATTCTTTTTCTCAAAGAGATCACATACTCATAAGAGGATTGAGTTTCCTCTTCCATATTCTCTTCAATGAGAAGTCTTGGAATAACGACATTGGTCCGCGAGGTTGATTGCCAAAAACGAGCTGGAATGGAGAGAAACCAGTAGCTTCGTTTTGCACCTCGCGATATGCAAAGAGAGCAGTGGGTAGGACTCGGTCCCAATCCTGAGGATGATCATGAGTAATCTTGCCTAACAACTGTTTGAGTGTCCTATTCTGATGCTCAATTAAACCATTGGACATTGCATGGTAGATTGAACTAAGAGATCTATCAATACCCAACATCCTCATGACCTGAGACATGGATTCAGAAATAAACTGGACACCATGATCCTATAAGATCTTACGCAGAAAACCATTGCGCGAAAAGATCATCCATAATGCCTCTGCAACACTAGCAGATGAAGTATTTTTCAGAGGTATGGCCTCAGGCCAACGAGTACTCATATCAATACACGTAAGAATATGTGTATGTCCTCTGGCAGAAGGTAGCATAGGACCAATGATGTCAATCGCCATTTTATCAAATGGTCGAATAGGGATGTCCGCAGCTTGAATAGGAGCCGCATGATATGAACCCCGAATTTTAACTTCCTGACATGTCACACAGGAACGACAGTAGATAGTCACATCTTTATGAATGCCTGGCCAATAGAATGCAGATAGCACTCTAGATTTGGTTCGTGAAAAACCCATATGGCCTGCGCATTGAGAGTCGTGTGCATGACGCAATATACGAGATCTCATAGAAGAAGGTAATAAAATCTGAGAACGTATTGATGAATCAGTTTCCCGTATCATTCTCACCAAAATACCATTTTTAAGTGCAAAATTATGTCTAGATTTTGAATTTTTGTTGGTGGCATTCTTTTTGTTAACTAGTTGTTTTTTTTTAAAGAAGCATCATTCTTTTGTAAAATAGCAAACAACTCCCGTGAAATATGAGAATTATCATCATTAATGGCATTGACCGCAGGATCAGAAGGTGTATTATGCAACATATCATTAGCTTGTGCTCTAGTAACTACTGCATTTACAGCATGAATATGTCGCTCTTCCCATTCAGAAATTTGCTGTGGGGTACTCTTTTATACCATGTATGCGACCCAGTATGACATCACTAATTGGATTTTGAAGAAGGCATGCATGGATCTTTCCTGAAAAGAAAGGTGTTTTAAGATGAATAATGGCTGTAGGAAAGGTTTCCACAGTCCCACCAAACGTCACGCATTTGACAGTATTGCCAGTAGCACAGGATGGGTGGATAAAAGAATTCCGGACTCCAACGGTGCTGCAACCTGAGTCAAAAAGAATAGAACAAGGAATATCATTGACAAATCCGCTATTAAATTTAAGACATCCTTTTCCCTTGTGCACCGACGCAGAAGTGGCCGTACAGACTGCTGGGAGACTTGGCAAAATATGTCCGCATCGCAGCGTCGTGATCGCCTTGGGCTGGAATAGGGTTGTGCACTCGTGACAAGCCTTAACCTACTCAAAATCAAGAGAACATGACATGGCATTGTGTGTATTAACATTTTTATCCTGTTCTTTGTTAGTTTGAGCATCCATCAAAGCAACATTAGAGTGATGATGCGGTCTACTGCTCGAAGATCTATCTCTACGCCGCGATCGATTTTGACTATTATCTTTAAAATTGCCATAATTACTATTTCTGTTTGAGTTACAATCTTGGTTAGAACGCCAATTATTGTTATCACTGTTATGTCTTTGACCATATGATCTATTCAGAGAACCATGTCTATTGTGAGAATACTGCGATTTGGATCGCCAGTTTTGTTTATAATTGTCTCCTTGATTATTTCCAAAATTATTGTTATCAAAATCTCGTGATCTGTGAGATTGGCCACAGGAAACATTATATGGAGAAGATTGCTGGAATTGTTTCCCCTTATAAAAATTTAAAGAATTGAAATTCTCGTTAATTCCATTTTTAAAGTTTCTGTCGTTACTTAAAGAACGATGTCGCGAATAATTATTATGTTGCATAGCAAAAGCAACAGGTAATTCATCTTTAATCTGTGCATTGCTAATATCCATGTTTGAATGTGCAGTACAAAAATTCTTGCAGTTTTCTTCCATATCTTTCCTATTAGTTGGCTTACGTTCACGTAAAAAAGAAAGAAATGCTGGATTCACTGAAGATAAAACTTTATCGCGTAGCAATAAATCAAAGAGACCATCATAGGATTTTTCTACCTTGGATAATTCGATCTATCTTTCCAAGGTGAGACGTATCTGTGAAAGGAAGTCACTAAAATTCTTACCAGATTGTGGTAGAAGAATTTTAAAACGCACCCTGTACTCATTTTCCGACATTTGATAATTTTTTAGAAGAGCAGCCCTGAGAGCATCATAATCATTTTTATCAGAAGAACTAGTCATATGGTAGATCGCCATAGCATCGCCTGTAAGTAATCTCGATAAATGTGTACAATATTGTATTTTCTCCAAGTTATAGGATTTACATGTTGCCTCAAATCTATCTAGGAAGAAAATCACGTCGTCGGATGGTGGATTAAATTTAGGTAACTTTAATTTAACCTCCCTAATATCTTCATTTTTAGTCGAAGCTTGACCTTCATGAGTCTTTTGAGTATTAACCTCATGAGCTAATCTCATTCTATCATGTTCTCCATCGGCAAGTTTTAGATCATGCTGTCGTTTCTTTTCATTTTCCTCTGCCTCGAGCTGAAATCTTTTTGCATTTTCTTCAGCTATCAATCTCCTACTATCAAGTTCCATTTTGTTCCTTTCCATTTCTAAACGAAGTCTTTTTTCGTTTTCTTCAGCCTCCAACCTTTTCTGTTCTGCCTCAAATTGTTTTTGTTCCATTTCAATTTTCATTTTTTTCTCGTTTTCTTCAGCCTCAAATTTCCTTTTTCACTCATTTTATTCATCTTCAAATTTTAAATTGTCTAACCTTAGAGTTTCTAACTTCTGAGACTTTTCATATTCCGCAAGTGCGAATGCTTTTACCTCTTCAGGAGTCATCTGAAGGGCTTTAGCTTGTTTAATCTAACGAGTAGGGAAATACTTTAGATTCCATTTTTAATAAAAATAATCTCGTCAAAAGTCAAGGGCCACCCTATTTTTTTCAATACACTTTTATATAAGTACATTAAATGATTTTTAAAAAATAAGTACATCCCCTGCACGTAAGCATAAAAACTTGGTGATCACGTGCAATTTGGTTTGCTGACCATAAATTCACATCTTTAATCTGTTTTTTTCAAACTTCCGTACAACCAAACAGGTGAAGTAATCATGCTGATTGACATTCCACGTGCAATGGCGACTTTTCGTGAACAGAGTTCACTCTTAATTTGTTTTACAATCAGCAGACTTTGGGTAGTTTCATCACTTGCAAAAACTATGCCACCGAGAAGAAGTCTTGACACCTTACAAAGAATGAGGGCTATAGCGTTGGTTGAAAGTGGTTTATCTGTCCGTGGGGTTGCTAGACGGCTTGCAGTGTCACACTCTACTATCCAAAGAATTTTGGAGAGATTTCAGGACACAGGAAGTGTGGAGGATCGCCACCGGCCAGATCGCCCTAGATGCACCAATAGACATGATGACCGGTACCTCTTGTTGTCAGCCCTGCGCCATCGAACCGTGACTTGTTCCACTCTACGATGTCAGCTGAGACAAACTGTAAACGTTAATGTCAGTCAAAACACCATTCGCAGACGTTTACATGAATTTGGACTGGCTGCTCGAAGTCCTGCAGTCAGAATCCCTCTTACTCCTGCTCATCGCAGAGCCCGTGTTGCTTGGTGTCGCGAGCACGTCCGATGGACAAGGCAACAATGGAGTCAAGTTCTCTTCACTGATGAATCTCGCTTCACTGTGTCATTCAATGATGGCAGGATTCGAGTTTGGAGACGACCAGGAGAGCGATTTACTGATGACACAATTCGAGAGGTGGGTCGTTATGGTAGGGGTTCTGTCATTGTCTGGGGAGGCTTCTACAGACATGGCAGGACCCCACACTACATCATCCAATGCAACTTGACCGGCCCAAGTTACCAGAATGAAATCTTGAGACCAATTGTTCAGCCTGCTCTGGAGGCCATAGGTGGTAATGCCATCCTCCAAGATGATAACGCTCGACCCCATGGAGCTCGTGTGGTGAATGAGTTTATTCAGCAACATGGGATCATCAGGATGGCGTGGTCAGCTCATTCACCTGACCTTTCTCCGATTGAGCACTTCTGGGATGTCCTTGGTCGAAGATTGTCAACAAATCACCCCCTGCCAATGAATGTTGCACAGCTGACTGCATTTCTGCTTCAGGAATGGCAAGCTGTTCCTCAGGATACTCTTCGGACCCTTGTGGACTCGACGCATCTACGCTGTCTTGGATGCCTTGCTGCAAACGGTGGTCATACCCGATTTTGAAATGTCTATTTGTCCAATATCTATTGTGTGACTTTTGAAAAGGTGGGTAACACACTTCACAGTTTCATTGCGTTTGAATGTGTGTTTCCATTTCTTTACGTGACATGTCAATTTGGTATTCAATAAATGCCGTTTTGACTGATACCAATTACGTTTATATCAGATTTGTTTTATGGTTTCAACCAAGGTTTTTCTAAGTGGCCCTTGACTTTTGACGAGTAGTATATGTGCAATACGTTCCTGTCCAAAGAACGGCACTCAACATTATCGAATTATCAAATATATTAGTAATCCAGGAATCAAGTATTGCAATTAATGTTATGAAGATGCAAATGCAATAGACAAGTACAACAATAGTGACAGGACACAATAATCAAAGACGAATGACAACGTTCGCAGAAATCAACCTAAAAATCAAAATGTGAAACTAAAATCGACTGTTGCAAAGAATTGCAATGACAACCGCGATGAAATACCGAACAAGACAATTGACAACACAGTGTATAAACACCAAGGTGTAAAACACTAAACGAAAGCAAGGTGAGGATAGACAATCTTTACAAACAAGATACATTATAAAAATAAGTACGGATAAAAATTACTAGCAAAAACTACAGTTAAACTTGACAACACAGCGAAACAGTCAGTTGTCACAGGCAACCAAACACAATGGACCTATAAAATCCATCGACACTCACGTGTCGGAACATTCCACTGCGGGAAGTCTGCACAATATATCCCTATAGAACACTTACGACGGACCTGTGATGAAACTGGTATGTTTCCGTCGTAAGCCGCCTTACCCAACCTCCCGCTGAGAACATTGAACATAGAACAAATAATATGACAAATATAGTAATGGACATTTCAACCGAAGAGCTCAGCTAACGAAAACGGTAGCAAAACAAACAACAGCGTTATAACTTATCTTAATTCCAATATGGAAATATTTTCCGTTCCATGCAGTATTGCGAACTTAGGAAATCGGACGCTGTATTACTGAGCCTTGGTATTTTGACAGATGGAAGAACTTGATTCCATTTTACGTTGTTGATAATGAAGCGTTCAGCGTTGACGGTTGACTTTGAGTAACCTTGACCTCGAAGTGAGTTGCTGTCGTCTTGAATTGAAATGTCAACTGGTACACGAGTAATTCATTGATGGATTTCGTTCCCATGAATTTGATACATTCATAACACAGCTGGCCGCCATTTGTAACTGTTCATCAATCATTTGTAACTGGTCACTTTGGATCCCCATTGATAGATATTAGAATAGTGATGGGTGACAGTTATCTGGTTGAGTCTAAAACTCGAATGAATAATAGAAAATCTCCAAGAGTCAATTCAACTTCAATAGTGTCAAGGACGGACACTTAAACTCGTGGTTGAGTAATGATACCATCAACGGTTTATTTGACAATACGTGGACGTGGACAATACGACAGTTCATGCATATACATAGTAGATTAACTTGTGACATAGGGTATTCAGCTTCCATCATATACTTAGTGAAGCATCATCAATAGGCATCGATATATTCATACATGTTTATCTTGATATAAATTACTTGGCTTAACGAACGTCCTATACGACTGTTGACCTCTCAAGGGCAGTCCATCATATTACAATCAAGGGTATACAATCCATTTTAGTAATGCTCCTTCTTAGTTAGTTTGACAATGAAAATCCGACTTCTGATAAAGCATTATAACTTGTGAAGTGAATACAAACTTCTAACTGCTGACGTTCTGATTCAACTCTCCATATTAGCCGTTACTCGCATGACGGCTACTTTAAATATTCAATAACGCAGATCCCGTTCATTTCATAAACAATGTTCATATAATGAACATCTTCAAAACTTCCAGTGCATTGACGTTACGACTTTTATCCATTCTGGTCCCAACATGTACGGGTACCAGCTAGAGGTCGACTTGACTGAAGAAAGTCAATGACGAAACTATTCTTACAACATTATCAATCAATTATAATATTACCTGACTTGAGTGACCTGAGGGCTATGACTTAAATTGCAGTGAGCCAGTTACCAAGTAATTACAATATGTCCGAATGAAGGACTGAAAAAACATCAGACTCCTAGTCTGAAAGGAACTCTGCCTTGTTTCCCTACGGAGATATGTCATCCGCCCCTTTGGTAACAACCGTGCTAATTTTCAAATATCAAAAATGTGCGTTCTCGTACGCAACAAACTATATCACTAACATCTGAGTTGGTGTGTACACATATTTAACAGATGCAGGACCTGGGACTGCAATTATCTGTTAATGCCTGTTAAGGACATAAAATGTACGCAACAGTATGAAAGCTCAGATACAGTCATTAAAATATTTAGAATGGGAAAGAAAAAAAAGTGATTTATTTTTTTAAAATTCATGGATTATGACTTTTTGATGAAAATTTAAGGTTTGTTCAGAGCTGAAGGAATATATCAATATCTTTGGTGTCTCAAACCAAATAAGATGATTAAGGCTTCAGTCTAACACAGAACTTTCAAACAAAGAAGTCTGACCATGTTAATGAGAGGTTACAAGAGATTTATGAAATTTGGAAATGGAAAACAAAACAGTTCTCATGTTACCACAATTCTTTACATTAGTATTTCTCAAACTGTTTTCCATGGAGCATTAGTGTTCTGTGAGTTATTGAAAGGTTTTCCGTGAAAAAAAATGTAGAACCAGTTACTTACAACTTATTTTGAAACATTTAAATAATTAAAGAGGGAAACCTAAGTCCTGCAAACAGTAAATAAATAATACACACAAAAGTATGTTTCAGACACTCATGAGAAATAAAGAAGTCAAAAAACCAGAAAGCAGGAAAATATCAGAAGTGAGAAGATCACTGGAGAATCAAACCCAGGACCTTCCAAATGGCACAGCCGCCTATCTACAAAAGCAAATCTCAGCATCTTAACTGACTACTGAACACTACAGCAACTTCTCAATAGACCGACTACAACAAATCCCCTAAACATTCAGCCAATAGAAGAGCTACAAATCAGCTACAAAAGTAAATTGTTGATCAGATTATGAAATGGCATTTGACAGTGTAGGCAGAGAATCACTATAGAAATTCATGAGGCATTATGGAGTTCCCATGAAGATCATTAACTTAATAAAGAAGACCTATGAAGACATGACATGCGGAGTTCTTCATGAAGGACAACTTACAGAACTGTTTAGGATTAGAACAGGAGTGAGACATGAATGCCTCTTGTCTCCATTTCTGTTCTTACTAGCAATAGATTGGGTTATGAAAACATCGACATCACACAACATAAATGAAATTCAGTGGAATCTGACTAAACAGCTTGATGATCTGGATTTTGCAGATGACTTGGCTCTTCTGTCCCATAACCATAATCAGATGCAAGAGAAAGTGAAAATTCTTGATGAGAGGTCACACCAAGTGGGCTTGAAAATACACAAGGAAAAGACAAAGATTATGAGAATAAATGCAAGAAATGATAAAAATGTTGAACTTGAAGAAACACTTCTAAAGGATGTAGAATTGCACACATAACTTGGCAGTAATATAGAGTTGGTGGGACAGCAAGTGATATCGAAATAAGAATACAAAAAGCAAGAGGAGCTTTCATTGCATTGGGAAAAGGTGTGTGGGGGGGGGGGGGGGGGGAGGGGGGGGGGGGGGTGGGGGGTGGGGGGGGGGTGGGGGGGGGGGGGGGGGGGGGGGGGGGGGGGGGGGGGGGGGGGGGGGGGGGGGGGGGGGGGGGGGGGGGGGGGAGGGGGGGGGTGGGGGGGGGGGGGGGGGGATCATATGTCAAGAATGAACCTCATTAATACAAGTATCAATATAGACATACATGATATTATTCAGAAATCTTTCCTAAGAAGACAACTCCTTGACAGCATTTTTAGAAAAACACTGCACAATCTGGATTAGAACTCTTGGCTTTGGAATGGGCATGCATGGAGAACAATGTGGATAATTTGTACATTCAACAGTATCTAAGAAAGAAGGATGAGCATGCAGTATTAGAAGCATAAGTTCACAATAGCTCAGACTCATTCAGCAACCCTTGGCAAATTAATTGCTTTCGTATGTCTATCTATCTACTTAGTCTGATTCTGGTCTTGAGTTTGGGACAGCAAAGATAGTGAGGAAAGTAACTGTTTACCCCACCTCATGATGATTAACCTAGCATCATTGCACTCATTGCAGCAGTATCTGCTATGAGACTCAAAGCTGCTCACCTCTTGTAAAGTCTGTCACATGCGCTGGATAAAAAATCGAGTCCCTAGTCATTCAGTAGCAGACTGTTAAAATAGTTCATGAGTTTTTATAACACACCATCTGATTATGTCTCAACTCACTGTAAATTTACTGTATGCGAAATATGATTTTTATCAGTCTTGTTGTCTGTTAGTTTGGTTTTTGTTTGTTTTTTCATTATTATTTTTATATTTATTTATTTTAAAAACAAACTTTAACTATGATGATTATTGCACATTTTTTTCTTCAAAAATAAAGTTTTGCCTCGTTTTTCAATCTAGTCGGTTATATTAGGACGCATGTCCAAATATAAAAGACCCTTAGGTCTGAGATAATTGTTATTGCACGTGTATGTTGTTATATTACTGTATAATGATACATGCCATAATACAGGCTTATAGTGTAAATGTATGTTGTATTACTTTAGTGCCATAATATGTGTAAATGTATGTTATATTACTTTTATAATGATACATGCGTGTAAATGTATGTTGTTATATTACTTTATAATGATACATGCCATAATACAGGCTTATAGTGCAAGTGTATGTTGTTATATTACTTTATAATGATACATGCCATAATACAGGCTTATAGTGTAAATGTATGTTGTTATATTACTGTATAATGATACATGCCATAATACAGGCTTATAGTGTAAATGTATGTTGTTATATTACTTTATAATGATACATGCCATAATACAGGCTTATAGTGTAAATGTATGTTGTTATATTACTTTATAATGATACATGCCATAATAATGCTTATAGTGTAAATGTATGTTGTTATATTACTTTATAATGATACATGCCATAATACAGGCTTATAGTGTAAATGTATGTTGTTATATTACTGTATAATGATACATGCCATAATACAGGCTTATAGTGTAAATGTATGTTGTTATATTACTTTATAATGATACATGCCATAATACAGGCTTATAGTGTAAATGTATGTTGTTATATTACTTTATAATGATACATGCCATAATACAGGCTTATAGTGTAAATGTATGTTGTTATATTACTTTATAATGATACATGCCATAATACAGGCTTATAGTGTAAATGTATGTTGTTATATTACTTTATAATGATACATGCCATAATACAGGCTTATAGTGTAAATGTATGTTGTTATATTACTTTATAATGATACATGCCATAATACAGGCTTATAGTGTAAATGTATGTTGTTATATTACTTTATAAGGATACATGCCATAATAATGCTTATAGTGTAAATGTATGTTGTTATATTACTTTATAATGATACATGCCATAATACAGGCTTATAGTGTAAATGTATGTTGTTATATTACTTTATAATGATACATGCCATAATACAGGCTTATAGTGTAAATGTATGTTGTTATATTACTTTATAATGATACATGCCATAATACAGGCTTATAGTGTAAATGTATGTTGTTATATTACTTTATAATGATACATGCCATAATACAGGCTTATAGTGTAAATGTATGTTGTTATATTACTTTATAATGATACATGCCATAATACAGGCTTATAGTGTAAATGTATGTTGTTATATTACTTTATAATGATACATGCCATAATACAGGCTTATAGTGTAAATGTATGTTGTTATATTACTTTATAATGATACATGCCATAATACAGGCTTATAGTGTAAATGTATGTTGTTATATTACTTTATAATGATACATGCCATAATACAGGCTTATAGTGTAAATGTATGTTGTTATATTACTTTATAATGATACATGCCATAATACAGGCTTATAGTGTAAATGTATGTTGTTATATTACTTTTATAATGATACATGCCATAATACAGGCTTATAGTGTAAATGTATGTTGTTATATTACTTTATAATGATACATGCCATAATACAGGCTTATAGTGTAAATGTATGTTGTTATATTACTTTATAATGATACATGCCATAATACAGGCTTATAGTGTAAATGTATGTTGTTATATTACTTTATAAGGATACATGCCATAATAATGCTTATAGTATAAATGTATGTTGTTATATTACTTTATAATGATACATGCCATAATACAGGCTTATAGTGTAAATGTATGTTGTTATATTACTTTATAAGGATACATGCCATAATAATGCTTATAGTGTAAATGTATGTTGTTATATTACTTTATAAGGATACATGCCATAATAATGCTTATAGTGTAAATGTGAGGATGAAAGGATACAGTATACATGATGAGAGAGAGAGGGAGGACAGAATGTCAGATGGGCCTGCGTTCCCGATTCTTTACCCTTTGAAAATAAAGTTCGTTCGTTCAGCATAGTGATTGGTTCGAAAAATCATGTGAAGACTCCCTAGAATTAAAGCAACGTTCTTCAATTCACATCTCTGACAAGAGTAATCTTGAGCAAAAGGTAGATAACTTTGTAGACTCTCAGAATATACTCTGAGTTGTGGCCATTATTGGACCATCACTGCTGGGGGGAGATCCGGTGACAGAAAGTTTATCAAATCTTTTAATCCTTTGGGCATGGTAACCCTTCAGAGCTCTTATTACTGAGAAGGTATCTGTAAAGATTACTATTTGTTTTTTCTGCATGTGCTTTGCATTTAATAAGAGTGTCTGCTGCCTGTTTCAGGAATTCTGTTTCAGCATTGAAGTATTTGCCAGTGACAATTGCTATAGAGTGGATTCTATTCTAATGAGGATCCTAGCCCCCTTACTGTCAACCGTGTTTATTGCTGAAACATCAGTAAATGTTTGTGTCCAGAGCTTAGCTGGAAATTTGTGGTCAATATACTTGGGTGCTATAAACATGTTTGTGTTTCTGTCAGTGTTCCTTTACTTTCAATGCCTGGAATGTCTGATGTTAGCTCAGGAAACCATCTTCTTTTCCACAATTGGATAGTTGTGCTTGCTGGTATTTTCTTTGTGACTCAGCTTGCTAGCATGTTATTTTTTTCTTTTGCTTGAGCCACAAAGTTAGTTCACTTGAGCCTGCCTCTTCCTTGCTTATTCTTTCTCTGGCACATGGGGTGTCCTGTGAGTCTCTTAAATTTTTCTACTTGTTGTACAACTCTGCTGTCAAGCCTGCCCTCCTATGACTGTTGCCCTGTAATGTTTTCCATATGGTTAATTTTCGTGGATTTTAGGGTCCCTGTTATGATAGGCACTGCTTGGTTTTGAAGTCTGTTTACTTTGTCATCGACCAGGCTGTGATGCTATATTCCATAACAGGGCTGACTCTGCCTGAGTACAGCATTTTGAGGATGTTCTCATCAGCACCCCATGTGGTACTACTTGTAGATAATTGTGTCATGATGGTCCTGCACAGTTTTGCACTCAGCTGTGTTTTTGTTATCTGTGTTTTCCATGTCATGTGGTGTTCTAGTGTGATACCTAAGTACATTGATGTCTCTTCTTCTCGTATTGTCTGCCCATTTTAGTTGTAGTTTCACTTTTTGTAGTTTGTTTACAAGGTAAATATAATGTGGTGTTCTAGTGTGATACCTAAGTACATTGATGTCTCTTCTTCTCGTATTGTCTGCCCATTTTAGTTGTAGTTTCACTTTTTGTAGTTTGTTTACAAGGTAAATATAATGTGGTGTTCTAGTGTGATACCTAAGTACATTGATGTCTCTTCTTCTCGTATTGTCTGCCCATTTTAGTTGTAGTTTCACTTTTTGTAGTTTGTTTACAAGGTAAATATAATGTGGTGTTCTAGTGTGATACCTAAGTACATTGACATCTCTTCTTCTCGTATTGGCTGCCCATTTTAGTTGTAGTTTCACTTTTTGTAGTTTGTTTACAAGGTAAATATAATGTGGTGTTCTAGTGTGATACCTAAGTACATTGATGTCTCTTCTTCTCGTATTGTCTGCCCATTTTAGTTGTAGTTTCACTTTTTGTAGTTTGTTTACAAGGTAAATATAATGTGCCTTGGTGTTTTTCATTGAATTTGAGCAGCGACTTTCTGGACCAACATTCAAGGACTAGCATTGAATCCTGCATGCACACTCTTGCTGTGATGATGTATTCTTCCAAAGTCCCCATAGCCAGGTCATCAGCATAGAGGGAGTTGTGGACATTCTTGTGGATGTTTTCTGTGTCTGTGATGTCATTTGTGTATATAAGGAAGTGTGTAGGGCAGAGGACCCCACCATGAGATACTCCCTGCTCCATTGTTGGCTTTCTGCTTATCTGTCCACACCTGCAGTCTTGTTGTTCTGTCTGGTAGATAGTGACTGAGCCAGTTGTTCTGTCTGTTAGATAGTGACTGAGCCAGTTGTTCTGTCTGTTAGATAGTGACTGAGCCAGCTGTTCTGTCTGTTAGATAGTGACTGATCCAGTTGTTCTGTCTGTTAGATAGTGACTGTTCCAGTTGTTCTGTCTGTTAGATAGTGACTGAGCCAGCTGTTCTGTCTGTTAGATAGTGACTGATCCAGTTGTTCTGTCTGTTAGATAGTGACTGATCCAGCTGTTCTGTCTGTTAGATAGTGACTGAGCCAGCTGTTCTGTCTGTTAGATAGTGACTGATCCAGTTGTTCTGTCTGTTAGATAGTGACTGAGCCAGCTGTTCTGTCTGTTACATAGTGACTGAGCCAGTTGTTCTGTCTTAGATAGTGACTGATCCAGTTGTTCTGTCTGTTAGATAGTGACTGATCCAGTTGTTCTGTCTGTTAGATATTGACTGATCCAGTTGTTCTGTCTGTTAGATAGTGACTGATCCAGTTGTTCTGTCTGTTAGATAGTGACTGATCCAGTTGTTCTGTCTGTTAGATAGTGACTGATCCAGTTGTTCTGTCTGTTAGATAGTGACTGATCCAGTTGTTCTGTCTGTTAGATAGTGACTGAGCCAGTTGTTCTGTCTGTTAGATAGTGACTGATCCAGCTGTTCTGTCTGTTAGATAGTGACTGAGCCAGCTGTTCTGTCTGTTAGATAGTGACTGATCCAGTTGTTCTGTCTGTTAGATAGTGACTGATCCAGTTGTTCTGTCTGTTAGATAGTGACTGATCCAGTTGTTCTGTCTGTTAGATAGTGACTGATCCAGTTGTTCTGTCTGTTAGATAGTGACTGATCCAGCTGTTCTGTCTGTTAGATAGTGACTGATCCAGTTGTTCTGTCTGTTAGATAGTGACTGAGCCAGTTGTTCTGTCTGTTAGATAGTGACTGATCCAGTTGTTCTGTCTGTTAGATAGTGACTGATCCAGCTGTTCTGTCTGTTAGATAGTGACTGATCCAGCTGTTCTGTCTGTTAGATAGTGACTGAGCCAGCTGTTCTGTCTGTTAGATAGTGACTGATCCCGCTGTTCTGTCTGTTAGATAGTGACTGATCCAGTTGTTCTGTCTGTTAGATAGTGACTGATCCAGCTATTCTGTCTGTTAGATATTGACTGATCCAGCTGTTCTGTCTGTTAGATAGTGACTGATCCAGTTTTTCTGTCTGTTAGATAGTGACTGATCCAGTTGTTCTGTCTGTTAGATAGTGACTGATCCAGTTGTTCTGTCTGTTAGATAGTGACTGATCCAGTTGTTCTGTCTGTTAGATAGTGACTGAGCCAGTTGTTCTGTCTGTTAGATAGTGACTGATCCAGTTGTTCTGTCTGTTAGATAGTGACTGAGCCAGTTGTTCTGCCTGTTAGATAGTGACTGATCCAGCTGTTCTGTCTGTTAGATAGTGACTGAGCCAGCTGTTCTGTCTGTTAGATAGTGACTGATCTAGTTGTTCTGTCTGTTAGATAGTGACTGATCCAGTTGTTCTGTCTGTTAGATAGTGACTGATCCAGTTGTTCTGTCGGTTAGATAGTGACTGATCCAGTTGTTCTGTCTGTTAGATAGTGACTGATCCAGCTGTTCTGTCTGTTAGATAGTGACTGATCTAGTTGTTCTGTCTGTTAGATAGTGACTGATCCAGTTGTTCTGTCTGTTAGATAGTGACTGATCCAGTTGTTCTGTCTGTTAGATAGTGACTGATCCAGTTGTTCTGTCTGTTAGATAGTGACTGATCCAGCTGTTCTGTCTGTTAGATAGTGACTGAGCCAGCTGTTCTGTCTGTTAGATAGTGACTGATCCAGTTGTTCTGTCTGTTAGATAGTGACTGATCCAGTTGTTCTGTCTGTTAGATAGTGACTGATCCAGCTGTTCTGTCTGTTAGATAGTGACTGATCCAGTTGTTCTGTCTGTTAGATAGTGACTGATCCAGTTGTTCTGTCTGTTAGATAGTGACTGAGCCAGTTGTACGAGTGTTTGTGTGAATAATATTGTGAATGTTAATAATCACATCTCTGATAAATATTATAAATTAAAACATTATATTAACTCTTAGTACGGTATACGAGCTAATTTCATGACTACCGTTACAGATTTTGCAATAAATAATTTATTTATAAAGATAAAATAAAGTTTTATATATCAAAATGTGAAGAAATGAAACCCCTATATCATGAACGTAACTAAATTGTTCAGTGGTTTTAAACATGCATTCACCTACACATTTTCACTATTGACGGGGATCGATCATCGGCCTTTCTAAAAGGCCGCTCGTATACTAAGAGTTAACACCATATTTCCACATTTTGTTTACAGTGTACAGCATCAACAGTTTTACTTTTTAAAATTCCCAGTATCAATTTATGCTCTTGCACTATGTAATAGAAGTAACAGAAATGTAAACGTGATTAATTACTTGTCAATTTATGTTTTGGTAATTCCAGTTTGAAACATGCTGCTAAAAAATCTGAGAAATGTGCATTTTTTGTAACATATCTGTTCCACATTAATGTATAAACTGTGTACACTTTATCCATACTGTTGAAGTCCTTGCGTAACAAAGATGACATATTAATTTTTTTTGTTTTGTGTGCAGTTTTTCAGACTCTTGTATCTTCTGTTGTAATTATAGTACAATGTTCATTTTTAAACAGCAGCTTGGAGCAGCAATCCAACTATGACTAAAAGCCACTTTAAAACGAGTTTCAAACAATGACAAGGTTGACTAAGGTTTTTCCCTCTTTTAACGTTAGCATCATAATGAGCTCCAAGACAAAGCTCCATCCCTTGATGTTATCATTTTCAGTTTTTAGCCACAATACAGCCTACACCCCCGTTAGCTCTTTCGGTTTTCGGGACTCCACTGTAGAGCAGCGTGTCGCCATAATATTCCATGTTCCATAAGTATTAATCCGTAGTCTGTACTAATTCGTCGCCTTTAAGATTAATGTGGATTTCTCTCTTGTATTACGAGTACTTGTAATCTGGTTTCTTGACATATGGATGCTAATCACGGGCAATGGCTACAACTAAAAAAAGCCAGCTCCAACCCTCAGAAATAAGATATGTGAAGAAGGTGGTTCGCAACCAAATGATATGGCAAGGCCTCAAAACCCAGCCACTGCAGATCCAAGTAGAACAGTCTCAATTACGATGGTTTAGCCACGTCAGCGTAATAGGAGAAGATCAGCTACCACGACAAGAATAGGAAACTAAGAGTCAGGAATCTAGACCTTCAGGATGACCTAGACTTTGCTAGGACAATATTATACATTCTCTGAAGGACCAAGGACTAGATTGGAACCAGGCCAGTAAGATAGTATGGCGCTGTCTTTTCCAAAGCTCTACACCTCACAACAGAAGAGAAAGGACTAAGTAAGCTTTCAACAGTAAATTTGCAGCGACGATTTAATTACCCCATATCGAATGTCTAGAGCACTGTCATGCTCTGGTGATGCTGTGTCGCTATCAACTGTTCTCTGGTTATGCTGTGTTGCTGTCAACTGTTCTCTGGTGATGCTGTGTTGCTATCAACTGTTCTCTGGTGATGCTGTGTCGCTGTTAACTGTTCTCTGGTGATGCTGTGTTGCTATCAACTGTTCTCTGGTGATGCTGTGTTGCTATCAACTGTTCTCTGGTGATGCTGTGTCGCTGTTAACTGTTCTCTGGTGATGCTGTGTTGCTATCAACTGTTCTCTGGTGATGCTGTGTCGCTGTTAACTGTTCTCTGGTGATGCTGTGTTGCTATCAACTGTTCTCTGGTGATGCTGTGTTGCTATCAACTGTTCTCTGGTGATGCTGTGTCGCTATCAACTGTTCTCTGGTGATGCTGTGTCGCTATCAACTGTTCTCTGGTCTCACTTGCCCATGCCTCAATGAGTACGTTCTGGTCAGTGATAAGGTTCATTTATTAATTGGAGCAAATGACGTCACCAATTATTTGAATCTTTATATTAAGTTAAAACAGGTGAAGGCAGTCAGGTGACCAGATGGAAATCCCAATTCGGATCGCCTCATATTTGACCTTTAAAAAAACCTGGGACAAAAACCTGTAGATACTGTCGTAAGGGAGTGATGTGTTAGAGATTTGACTATACTAGGTCTGGTATGGAGAGATGGGAGTGAAGTGTTAGAGATTTGACTATACTAGGTCTGGTATGGAGAGATGGGAGTGAAGTGTTAGAGATTTGACTATACTAGGTCTGGTATGGAGAGATGGGAGTGAAGTGTTAGAGATTTGACTATACTAGGTCTGGTATGGAGAGATGGGAGTGAAGTGTTAGAGATTTGACTATACTAGGTCTGGTATGGAGAGATGGGAGGGAAGTGTTAGAGATTTGACTATACTAGGTCTGGCATGGACAAATGGGAGTGAAGTGTTAGAGATTTGACTATACTAGGTCCGGCATGGAGAGATGGGAGTGAAGTGTTAGAGATTTGACTATACTAGGTCTGGTATGGAGAGATGGGAGTGAAGTGTTAGAGATTTGACTATACTAGGTCTGGTATGGAGAGATGGGAGTGAAGTGTTAGAGATTTGACTATACTAGGTCTGGTATGGAGAGATGGGAGTGAAGTGTTAGATATTTGACTGTACTAGGTCTGGTATGGAGAGATGGGAGGGAAGTGTTAGAGATTTGACTATACTAAGTCTGGTATGGAGAGATGGGAGTTAGAGATTTGAGTGTTAGAGATTTGACTATACTAGGTCTGGTATGGAGAGATGGGAGTGAAGTGTTAGAAATTTGACTATACTAGGTCTGGTATGGAGAGATGGGAGTGAAGTGTTAGAGATTTGACTATACTAGGTCTGGCATGGAGAGATGGGAGTGAAGTGTTAGAGATTTGACTATACTAGGTCTGGCATGGAGAGATGGGAGTGAAGTGTTAGAGATTTGACTATACTAGGTCTGGTATGGAGAGATGGGAGTGAAGTGTTAGAGATTTGACTATACTAGGTCCAGCATGGAGAGATGGGAGTGAAGTGTTAGAGATTTGACTATACTAGGTCTGGTATGGAGAGATTTGACTATACTAGGTCTGGCATGGAGAGATGGGAGTAAAGCGTTCGAGATTTGACTATACTAGGTCTAGTATGGTGAGATGGGAGAGTGAAGTGTTAGAGATTTGACTATACTAGGTCTGGCATGGAGAGATGGGAGTGAAGTGTTAGAGATTTGACTATACTAGGTCTGGTATGGAGAGATGGGAGTGAAGTGTTAGAGATTTGACTATACTAGGTCTGGCATGGAGAGATGGGAGTGAAGTGTTAGAGATTTGACTATACTAGGTCTGGTATGGAGAGATGGGAGTGAAGTGTTAGAGATTTGACTATACTAGGTCTGGCATGGAGAGATGGGAGTGAAGTGTTAGAGATTTGACTATACTAGGTCTGGTATGGAGAGATGGGATACTAGGTCTGGTATGGAGAGATTTGACTATACTAGGTCTGGCATGGAGAGATGGGAGTGAAGTGTTAGAGATTTGACTATACTAGGTCTGGTATGGAGATATGGAAGTGAAGTGTTAGAGATTTGACTATACTAGGTCTGGCATGGAGAGATGGGAGTGAAGTGTTAGAGATTTGACTATACTAGGTCTGGCATGGAGAGATGGGAGTGAAGTGTTAGAGATTTGACTATACTAGGTCTGGTATGGAGAGATGGGAGTGGAGTGTTAGAGATTTGACTATACTAGGTCTGGTATGGAGATGGGATGGAGTGTTAGAGATTTGACTATACTAGGTGGTATGGAGAGATGTTGAGTGTTAGATTTGACTATACTAGGTCTGGCATGGAGAGATGGGAGTGAAGTGTTAGAGATTTGACTATACTTGGTCTGGTATGGAGAGATGGAAGTGAAGTGTTAGAAATTTGACTATACTAAGTCCAGCATCGAGAGATGGGGTGATCATTTCCCTTCCTTGCTGCCTTTTGCATCACTAACTCAAAAGCAAAGTCAGGTACCCATTTACAGCTGGGTACTAGAGCATCTTGATACTGTGAACCAAATCGGCATTGATGTGAGCGACCAGCGCTGTAACCACCTGTCAATATGACACCATCCTACATTAAGTTTTTAAATAAAACTGCTTTTGTTTACTAATTCATCACCGTTAAGTTTTCTAAGGGACATAAGCCTTCAACAAAATGTATGTCAAGGTTTCCTGGCCCGTGCTATCAGCTCTAGGTCTATCTTTGTCCTGGCCCATGCTATCAGCTCTAGGTCTATCTTTGTCCTGGCCCATGCTATCAGCTCTAGATCTATCTTTGTCCTGGTCCGTGCTATCAGCTCTAGATCTATCTTTGTCCTGGCCTGTGCTATCAGCTCTAGGTCTATCTTTGTCCTGGCCTGTGCTATCAGCTCTAGGTCTATCTTTGTCCTGGCCCATGCTATCAGCTCTAGATCTATCTTTGTCCTGGTCCGTGCTATCAGCTCTAGATCTATCTTTGTCCTGGTCCGTGCTATCAGCTCTAGATCTATCTTTGTCCTGGCCCATGCTATCAGCTCTAGGTCTATCTTTGTCCTGGCCCGTGCTATCAGCTCTAGGTCTATCTTTGTCCTGGCCCGTGCTATCAGCTCTAGGTCTATCTTTGTCCTGGCCCATGCTATCAGCTCTAGATCTATCTTTGTCCTGGCCCGTGCTATCAGCTCTAGATCTATCTTTGTCCTGGCCCGTGCTATCAGCTCTAGATCTATCTTTGTCCTGGCCCATGTGATCTGCTCTAGGTCTATCTTTGTCCTGGCCAGTGCTATCAGCTCTAGATCTATCTTTGTCCTGGCCCGTGCTATCAGCTCTAGATCTATCTTTGTCCTGGTCCGTGCTATCAGCTCTAGGTCTATCTTTGTCCTGGTCCGTGCTATCAGCTCTAGGTCTATCTTTGTCCTGGCCCGTGCTATCAGCTCTAGATCTATCTTTGTCCTGGCCCATGTGATCTGCTCTAGGTCTATCTTTGTCCTGGCCAGTGCTATCAGCTCTAGATCTATCTTTGTCCTGGCCTGTGCTATCAGCTCTAGATCTATCTTTGTCCTGGCCCGTGCTATCAGCTCTAGGTCTATCTTTGTCCTGGCCCGTGCTATCAGCTCTAGGTCTATCTTTGTCCTGGCCCATGTGATCTGCTCTAGGTCTTTCCCTGACTTCCTCGTTTCCTTCATGCATGTCTGTCTATTATATATATACTGTTCAAAAAAAGAAACGCAACTTTTGTGGTGTTACTTTTATAAAAGATATTTGCTGATTGGACATCAGTCAACCTATCGACTGTGTCAACCTGGTCATTAACTTCTCGTAGTTACCTGAATTGTACTCACCTCATGATTTGTGAGGTCATGACAGAGGTCAAGGTCAAAACAACATTTTTGACAATAACTCGTGACAGGTTCATGAGAAGCCCGTAAAACTTACTGAACACAAAACTCTCTGACCATATTATTGAATGCCTATAAAAGATTGATGCTCCTCGAATAAATTCAGTTGAAAATTCAATGCGCAAGTATGGCTCATCTCACTACAGAACAACGACTCATCATCATTGTACATTTACAGACTGGACAGTCACAAAGTGTAGTGGCCAGACAATTTAATGTGGTTAGAAGCACCATTAGTCGCCTTTGGAGGTGATTTCAAGAAACTGGCTCAGTGGAAGACCGGCTCTGCTGAAGACCACTTCAAACGGCTGTGTCACCTCAGGAATCGACTTGCATCTGGTTCCTCCACAGTCCAGTCAGTGTCAGCAGCTCGTCGAATTTAAGATCAAACGGTCTTGAACCAGCTGCACGACTCTGGTCTTTGGGCTAGAAGACCCTACAGAGGTCCTGTTCTTACAGACCGGCATCGCCAGAACTGACTGCAGTGGGCAAACCAGCATCATCAATGGACTGTTCGGAATGACTGGAGATGGGTTTGGTTTAGTGATGAATCATTTTTTGTGCTCTTGCGACACGATAGAGAAGAGTTTACCGCAGAGTCCATAAGCGCTACGCCCAGAACAGCGTTGATGAGGCTCCTCAACATGGTGGTGGAAGTGTAATGATGTGGGGGCGATCAACTTCATAGGAAGAAGTGACCTGGTGCAAATTGAAGGACGCCTGAATGCCCAATGATACGTCGCTGAAATTCTTCGTCCTTACGTCTGTGGTGAAAATTCTAATACAGATATATAAATTAGACCATAACTGTAAAAGCATAAAGCAAATATACGAAAGAAAGAAGAATGTAGAAGGAACGGTGCTTTCCAAATAGTACTAGCGCATTCGTAAAATAACGCCGTAATGGCTGAACACAAGATAACTACTTTTCCTGCTTCATTCTTCAAATAAATGTATCGCCTCTCAGCCACGATAAAACGTGTACTGTATTTTCTAAATGACCTTGTGATTAAACTAACATGAGTGCAAGTTCACGCAAATGTTAGCCTAGGAATGACAGACGGACTGAGAAAAGACGAGTGCAGAGATGGACTGAGCGACGCGAGTATGCTAAGCCGATCACAAGTGTGTCTAAAAATAAACCTAATCGCACGCCGTGCCTAGCCGAGCATATTTCAGAATACGATGGTGATGAAAACTAAAGATTCGACAGTAGGTCCCGAAACAATCTTAGCTCTTATTGAGAATCCTGACATTCTATCGGTTTACGTTTGACTCCTGACTTTATACTGATAGTACAGTCTAAAAGAAGTGAACAGGTGGTAGTTTAAAAATAAATGACTAACATCGAAAAAAGATTGCATTTTTAACCAAGCCACTTGGCCCCATGACACTCATATATTCGGGTACCTGAAGTCTTGCTGATTGAGAATATGTAATTAGTTGTCTAAATAGTCCATTAGATAATTAAATATCAGTAATAAGACATAGAGAATCGGAGATACTGTCAGGTCACGTCATATCTGCTTATGGTGGATAGCAGGTCTTTTTTGGGAAACAAGTAGGTGAACGAAAGGCTGAGATGGTACGAGGAAGTGGATTGGCTGAACTTTGAAGTTAGACGAAAGATTATTGGGTGACCTCTGAATAACTAAGAAGATGCCTAGTAACGGGGAAAAAGTGAATGAAAGAATTTGAAAGGACTGTTTACTCTTTTTGAAATATTCAAAGTGATTGGCTAATGCAGTTAATATTGTCAGAAGAAAGCTTGGAAGAGACGCCATATCTTTAAAACATTGTTCCAGTGATAGATGAGAGCAGGCTTGTGTTATTCTAATAAAAATTATAGCAGCCTGGACATTAAAGCAGATCGAAACTGTGCAAGTCATCTTTTACTGTGTGTATTTCAATGAGAATTGTGGTAAGCTTGACATTATTAACATGTATTTTTTATGAAAATTGAATGTGTAATAATAATATTTGTCTGTAAGTGTGTGGGTCTGTAGCAAACATGATGCAAAGCCTAGATATTGATCCACCATGTGAAAGACTATCAGAGAGGAGTATAACTACATATATATATATATATAGGATTGTCACATAGGAACATAACACCTATCTTACTGTATGGAAGAGATTACAGCTGGAATTGCAGAGGCGTTGTGGCCATTAGAGAAAAAAGGAATACTGGAGTATATTGTCACATCAAAAGCTAGTAGTTGGAATAAAGCTCTGAACTTTTACGTTTGTTTGTACTGTCCTGTACTCATTGTGGAATAATATTGTATAATACTGTAGTTATGAAGAAGGAGGCATAACCTTTACATGTCAGGGACCGTAGTACTGATGTTGATATAGTATCATCCGGTTTGAGCACTGCTTGATCCAGAACACTGGCAGCAGACTACTTGCCCAAGATAGCGGCCTTTGTCTTTCAATACTGTGGAACTGAGAAGCAAGCGAGCAAAGGATACATGTTTCCTGCAGCTTCACTCTAAGTTAAGAGACTGTCAGCACCAGAAAGCTCAACCCAAAACAATATAACAGAAAGAAAAAGACATTGTAAAACCCTGAATAACATATAGAAAGCAAAGAGACATTGTGAATTAATAAATTTTGACACTCTACTATATTTCCACTATTAGCAAACGGGAAGTCATGATGATAACCAACAACCTAGCAAATAATGCCAGTAATCTCTCTTAATATTACACAACAACACCAACTCATATTACTATAACATTCTATGCATGGACAAAGATTCATTGTATTGATTCCTGTAAATACATATTTTGATTCATTTTGATTGTGATTCCTGATTTGCCAATATAATAGAATCAGGATAAATATTGTGAAATTCAATACATTTTTAAAAGTTAACCCTTGACTTACTAAGATAGTCTTTTAGAGTGTTATGTGTATGTGATTGTCATAGTGCTGTTTATTGATGTGAATATTAAATTAGTTGTGTATTTGTCAGTTTGTTGTTGTGAAATTACACTACATCACTATCATAACCCTAGACACTAAACGAAGTCATCACATAATAACTTATACATATTAATATTGAGTGAGATCATAAAGGTGGTAGCGGAAAGGTCTTCTGTCAAGTTAACATTAATAATAAATATAGTCAGGAACCTTCACAGCTGACCTCATTCAAAATATTAAGATTACATACATTAACATCAAAATCCACCACAACGTCCATCCACTTCTGGCTGCACGAGAACCAATTTTTCAGCAGGATAACGCTCGACCTCATGTGGCACAACTCACCACCCAGTTCCTCGCTGACAACAACGTCCAGACCATTCCATGGCCAGCCATGTCATCAGACATGAACCCCATAGAACACTTATGGGATGAACTTGACAGACGACTCCACCAGCGAGACGTGGCTTCAGCCAATCTCCAACAGTTGTCTCTTGCACTGCGGAAAGAGTGGGCAGCCATCCCACAACAACAGATACAACGGCTAATCGGATCCATGTCAAGGAGATGTCGTTCTCTGATAGAGGCCAGATGAGGCCGTACACCTTACTGAAACGGAGGCCTCAGTCGCAAAGAATAAAAGTCCAAACCAAATTTAATGAACATCATTTCATTGTTAAAGTCTGAAAGTTTCTTCATGCCAAGATTGAAACATTAATTCCGTAAAATAAAATTTTGGTACAAGTTTGAAATTTGGGGTCCATTACCACTGCAATAATGTTGCGTTTTTTTTTTTTTGAACAGTATATATATATATATATATTATATATATATATATATATATATATAATATATATATATATATATAATATATATATATATATATATATATATATATATATATATATATATATATATATATATATATATAAATGAACAAGGTAAAGTTATGAAAATAAAAAACAAATGCACAGAATGTGTAAAAAACTAAAAAATGGGCATAAATAGTTTACCCCAGTTAAAAAAAACAGTGGAAAACTGAGCAGAATGCTAGCCAAAAATCAAACATACGGAAACAATGAGAGAAAACAAGATTTCATTTTGTTCCAAAAACTCATATTTAGCAAACAGCGATAGATTGCTCAATTTGTTGTTGCTCTAAGACGCCACTAGGCGTACTGGCCACATACTGCTTTGCCGGTTGATGGCTAAGGATGGAAGAAGAAGAAGATATATATATATATATAATGAACAAGGCAGTTATGAAATTTAAAATACTAATTGTGAATGTGATTAAATAAATAAAAAAATAGGGATAAGAAGGTTTACCAGTAAAAAAAAAAAGGACAAAGAAAACTGCAGCAGAATTTGACTGTAGAGAAAAACAAACGTACGCTACACGTACAAGAACGAAAACAAGATTTCATTTTGAAAAACAAATATTTAGCATCACGGTATATTAATGGTTCTTCCCCCAAAGGCGAAACAATAATTTTTAACATAAATACTGGACATTTGAATCACCGACACTGGATCTAATAACAATATCTCATCTGAACTAAAGTATTAAATACACTCATTCAAGCACTTTGTCATAATATGAAACACTCTGATACACTGAAGTAGCAGATACTTTTGAATATTCAACATTAGCAAAAATCACGACCACATATGCGGAGACACTTATTAGCAATCATAAAGAAATGTACATATAAATTAACACATTCAATATTAAAACTAAATAAATTAACCAGTTTGTCTTGACTGCATGCCAGTTATTTGCATTTTATATTTTTGTATTAACTTGAATGTTGAAACATAATAATACAACAGGCTTCTGTGCCTTAATTTCCTAAGGCTTATTTTCACTTCTCAATGACTATAGAGTATAACAGTATGAGGTGCCATCAATAAAAACTACGTTCTGACCTCTCCCATCACCTTCAAAGCAGCACCCATAAGAGCTGACAGCATTCAATGTTGTTCTTGACATCTTCTGTAATTTTTTGATGTTCTTGAATCTTCGTTCCTTCAACTGAATCTTTAAAGATCAGGAAGAATTCACACGAAGCCAAACTGGGATAGTAGGGAAGACAGCCGATAGGATAGTATGAAGCTCTCTTCCAAACATCTACATTTCACGGAAGAAGAGGAACGACTAAGTATTTCCTGGCAAAACTGCTGCTTCAAGCCTTCCATTTAATTTGACTCACGAATCCATAGAAAAAAAAACACAAGTAAAAAAAAAAATATATGCATGAACCAAAATGAAACAAAAGTTTGTAGTTCTGTTTAGTAAGCCAGGTATGTACTAGTTTCAATTAGCTCTCAAAGCCAGTCCGGGGACCTTTGATAGCATAACTTGTCCCTTCATCTTGAAACAGCTCTGATTAGTTACCTTCAACACCTGCATCTTTCTAACAGCCTAATGTAATTTTAATAATTGTTACGAAAAGTGAGTGAATAAAATTACATGCTGAAGGTTATATTGTCTTTTATCTGCTGTCATCAGCCTTGGTAGAGAGTGGAGAACTTGGGCCAATGGGAGAGCAGAGCAATGATTAGCTTATAAATGTTAATGCTGCGGATGATGATGCCATTGTGTACACTACCGGATCTGTAATCCGTGGTAATAAATCAGGGTGAGGTTTCTCTGCTAGAGTAAAGGACAGAACCAACGCTGAACATAGCGGGGCTTACATGATAACAACCTCCAGCATGAGAATGGAGGTAGAGGCAGTTACTGCTGCCTTAAAATGGCTGTCTGAGACTTTATTAACAAAGGCAATTATTGTATCTGGCTCACAATCCAGGATTCAAAAGGTCCAAAATGGATGGCTCCGACATGAATGGAAAACCTCCAAAGAAGCATCAATTCTTCAAGAACTGATGTGGATCTACAGTCATGGTCATGGACTTATGAGAGGACACATCTGGCGTGTATACAACCAGTGCGCAACAGGAACAATTAGCATTCATACCCTTCGACATTTGCTGAGGGAGACTGAGCACCTATGGGTTTGCTTGGAGTGCGATGACGTCGATTCTAATTAACATTATCTGCTGTCTATGAGTCTACAATGACAGCTGGTCTTCAGTAAGTGCTGTATTAATTCTTTTATTACTTTGAGATTGTCAGCCCTGTCACAGTGACTGCAAATTTATTTTACCATTCCTTCCATATGTTATTACTTTTTTAAATGTCCTGGTTTTCCTCGTCATTTGTATTCTTCTTTTCTTTCATTTTTCACCTTCTCAAACCCCACCCGCGGTTGTTTAAGTTCTGGCTGGCCTTTAGTAATAAGTTCCTTCAACGGTCAGCGTAGCGTAATGTTACCTAAACGCACCTGGCGTTCGCCTGATCAGAAGAATGTCTCTTGCGCTTAACGTGTTTGATCACGAGCGAAGAAGGTTTCTGTGTAGAAACGGTTCGTTAGCGGGAGGTAACCTTTGAGGCCTGGGTAACAGTCTGATCTTCGATTCAGGGGGAGATAACCCGCGGCTAGTCTCTTTGTGATTTTGCCCTTAGACGATCATAATATTATGCCTATCGGGGAAATTTTCTCAAAGTTGTTGCTTCTGAAACCTCTGTCTTACACATTATTACGCATTACGCCGATACATCTGTAGAACCAGGCTATGCAGGTGTCCCGGGTAGAGGGGTTTGTAAGCTATAAGACTTGAAATTTTACTACCTCAAACACACTCGTAAAATATTCCTGGCCCGAGATGGACCATCATGAGATTAGGCAGACTTTAACAGAACTAAGATGTTAAGGCCTATCTCTAGTCATTTTCGGGGTGAGTTGACATATCTTATAATATGATATATTCATGTTACAGAGTTTTATATATATCTGATAGGAATGTGAGGACTTCTCCCAGTAATTTACTTCAGTGATAGTGTTGTGCCGTATTCAGCCTTAGTAAAGTGGTGTTTAAGATGTTTTGGTTTATAATGGGTTAAATGATAGACTTACAATAACAAACACTCACTAGGCGTAGAATCAGTCCACAGATGCTTATCATGGGTTAAGAATAGGCTAATTAACTGTCATTTCTGTAAGATAATGTCAGAGGTGGATTATTCACTTAAACACTGAATTATGGGAGATAGTCGCTTATTCATTTTTGATAGATATTTCTAGTGGCTGGGGAGAATCATTTTATGCTTACTTGTGTAGCAGTCACCAGCCATAGAAAACATTTTACCTTATGACTCAGTCACAACTGTATTATTATAGCTAGAACATTGCATTTTCTATGTACTCATTTGTGGAATGTTAATTTTTCCCTAAGGGGACATATGATTTATTTGTGTAATGTCACATGCTGTAATCTGTTTATGTAAATTCATTTGAATGTCGTAAGATGAATAACATAACCATTCACCTGTATGTTTAGTTGGAAGAAGAGGAGTAGATTTTTGCTGTCAGAACATGTTACTGACAGGTACATGGATGTACAAAAGATGTTAAGCCTATGCAGGCGCTTGCGGATTATTGATAGTGTGGGAGGAGCGGAGTATAACTAATTTTTATGACATTGATTTTGTTGTTGCTTGAGGTAATGGGTGTCTCCTTTTGGTCTCAGTTTCAGGGGATACCGAATTGCTGGAGTCAAGTATCCAGTCTGGTGAAGAATGTCTCATTCTCTTCGTTCTAGAGGGATTCTGAATACAGCTAGCAATCACGAGTCGTCAAACCTCCTACCTGATCCAAAACCCTTCTTTTGTCAACGCCATTCCCCTCTCACGGGAGTTCAGCTCACGCATTGTGAAATGAGCCAACGCAACAATCTGAAATCGTCTATTGCAGTAGTAGTTCCCTACTCGCCTATTGGATTACCAGTCAGAGCATTGGGGCTTCCAGAGTGTCAAAACCGCCCAGCATGCCTATAGCAGAATTCAATTCGCCAGTCTTTGTGTGCCTAAACGGGGCACTCAGCCAAGCCACAGTCAAGCCAGCCACAACCGGATTTAAAGCCAATTCTAGCGCCGGATAAGAGCGCCTTGGGATCAGTTGTCCTCAAGTGACTTCGTCCTATGGTTTATTTCTGGATTATGTAGAACCTCGCACTTAGGAGCAGCCAGCCAAAGATAGACAGAGTTCCAGCCCCACTCACGCGATAAGGGTAGTCACCAACGATAGCGCCTATATAGTGATTTTGTTCAGGTTAATTCCATCACACATGGAGGATATATACGAAAAAACCACTTACTGGAGCTATTTCATTTGGTCCCCGAAAGTGGACAGGCTGTCGCCCAGTTCATTCAGTTGGTCAGCAGGACAGAGTTCCAGCCCCACTCACGCGATAAGGGGAGTCACCAACGATGGCGCCTATACAGTGATTTTATTCAGGTTAATTCCATCACACATGCGTGGTAAAGTGGGATGTTATAAATATTTATAGGGGACTTAGTGTACTGACTGAGATCAGCTGTGAAGGTATCTGTATCTAATAAGTGTAGTGTATTACAGATGACCTTACTTGCTACCACATATTTATACCTCAGTCAGAATTATTCTGGAATATTGTGATGACTACGTTGAATGTCTAGGTTTATGTAAATGATGAAGTGTAAGTCATAACAACAACAGACAGATAAACAATTTAATTTATTCCACCACACTTGACAACATTGTGACACTCACATACATATAACACTCTATGAGACTATCTTAAATGAGGCACTGGTAAAGTTTCAAATATATATGTATTAAGTACTTTCACTAATGGAGATCCTGATTCAACTACACAGTGAACCAGGAATCATAATAAAATGTAATCACAATTTATATGTACATAATTTATAAATATGAATCTTGTAGTGACATATTTTATTAGTATTATACTATGTGTGTCAGTTGTGTAGTAGTACTATGAGGTAATACTGGTTTTGTTTTTCATGCTATGTTGTTATTTGTCATCATGACTTCAAGTGTTTGTTTCTGTTGGAACTAGTATTGGAGATGTTCTCAGTTCCTTTCATTAAAACAATTAATTTCCCCTCTTATTTCAATACAATGTCAGTTTTAAGAGGGGGGTACATAATGTTGAGCTCCGCTGGCCACATAGGCTTAACTCTCGTGATGGCGGCAGGAAAAGACTCCTCTGCTCGATTGCTCCCCTGTGTTCTGGAGACACCTCACTGTTTGCTATATGGACCAAGGAGTATGCTGTCCGCCTCTGGATTCAGCAAAGCTCTGACCAGGTGCTGCTCAATAACTTTAGGACCACAGTCCCTGAAACAAGAAGGTTGTACCTCCTACTTCAGAACTAATTTATACTCTATTTCTACACTGAGCACAATACATAACAAACACTGAGTTCAGAGCGGTAGGCCAACTGCTATCTTCATCTGAAACATTTTACACCAGTATTCTCCTCCCTAATGGTTACTACGCCTCTGCAATTTCATCTGTAAGTCCTTCTATACAATAGGATAGGTGTCAGTGTACTATTTGGTAATTCCATGTAGTTTTACTTTTCTCCGACACCTTCTGTTCAGGTTGGAGCACTATATAGGCCTTGCCTCAGGTTCGCTACTGAACCACACACATATACAGACATAGATTATCAATTTACATTCAATTTTCATTAAAAAGATATCAAATATTTCAAGCTTACCACAATTCATGGAAATAATAAACAGATACGTTGACTGGTGAAGAATAATGGCACAAATTATGGCACAAATTCCGACCTGCCTCTGTCTCAGGCTTTTATTTGGAAAAATATAAGCTGAATCTCAACGCATTGTTGCTTTAGAAAGTATTTTTGAAAATGTGGTGCTGAACTGACGCTACTAAGTGACTATATTGGCGGGTCTAACCAATCGTGCCATGTTTACCCAAGCGTTTGAAAAAAGTCCCCTTCTATCCGTCTCCCCTAACAACAAAAATTAGTATTTATAGTCCGACTAATCGTGTTTAGCCTTATATTTATTTCTATCCAATCAAATAGGATTTAACATGGGGACCTATTTCCCGTACAATGGTGGTTTTAAAATCTGCCACTGAGCGATTCTGATTTTGGTGTTGTCTGACAGCACCATTATTTTATTTTGGCTATAACTTGTTAATTCCTAGGCTATTTGCGTAACACTTAACATATTCTTTGTCAGCAAGTCCTAAGGAACCCAAATACATACGTTTTATGGGGCTAAGTGGCGGCGTTCAAAATATGTATTTTCTTCTAGGATAGTCGTGCTGTTACCACTTCCTCACTTCCAAACTTTTAGGGTGTCTGCTGTACTGTCATACTAATGTCAGGATTTCGGACATAAAACAGTAGAATGTCATGTTTCCCAATAAGCATTTTTCAGGTTTTTAAACATAACTCTCGTAAGGGTAGTGTTTTTTTATCACTGTCCATCTGAAAAAAAAGTATTGCTTCTGGCCTTACGCTTGTTGGGGGTGGCATTAATATCACGAGACTGTGGTAGTATTGCATGCGTTCCTGCTTTCAGTCCTCCCTTCTCTCTCTATCCTAAGTCCATCTGTCCGTTCGTTTATGGTAACGTAGTGTAATTAATGCTAGTATTAATTTAGGTCATTAATCAGCTTGCGTATCTCAAGGTTTTTCTTAGAACTGCAGTACCCGTTTTATTGTGTTGTGGAAACGCGTGTATGATGCAGTAGGCTTACTATCAACGTGAAAGCGTTACAATTTTGCAGACGGAGCATAAAAAGGGGGATCTCGAGTACCGTCATTGTGACAGCACTGTTCTTTACCATTCTTCTTTCCTTTTATTGAATTTATTTGTTAGGCTTTACATTTACCTTTTAATTTATATATGTGGATTTAGAATGTTTCACGACAAATTCTCCCCACTTAAAACAGACGTTATATGTCAGTCTATAATTCTATATACACATAGAGAAATTTATTATTATTTCTGGGGCTTACGGTGATTCTCATCACACGGATGGCGGCTTAAAAAATCCGCTCCCAGATTTGTTTTTCCACTTATATACTCTATGCAAAACTCATATGGCTGGATCAGTAATGACCAACGGAGTAATCTAGAATTCTCATGTCTAGCCTGCGCTAGAAATGACAAGGGTTTGTGGTCCGTTTGCAACTTAAATGCCTTCCCATACAGATAAATATTGAATTTCTTTATCGCCCATATTACTGCAAGACATTCTTTTTCGCTAGTTGAGTAGTTGGTTTCAGCTTTATTCAACTTTCTGCTAGCATATGCCACTGGGCTTAATTCCCCATCCAATGCATCTGATTTCTGTAGCAGAGTTGCACCTAACCCAATATTACTGGCATCAGTCCTTACAATGAATTCTTGACTTAAGTCAGGTAGTTTAAAAATAGGTTTGCTTGTAAGCTTTTCCTTCAATTCCTGGTAAGCCAATTCACATTGTGGTGTCCGTGTAATTCGATCTGGATTTCCTTTACGGGTCAAATCAGTTAACGGTGCACATATGGAATTAAAGTTTTTGATATACCTTTGGTAAAAACCACATAATGAGACAAAGGATCTCACGTCTTTCTTGGTTTGTGGTCTCGGAGCTTTCTTTAGTTTCTCTAAATTCTTGGGGTCAGGGGTCATGTTTCCCTGATAGACTGTGTGTCCCAAGAATTCTAATTCTTTACATCCAACGCAACATTTGGTTGGTCGGGCTGTTAAATTCGCTTCTCTAAGTCGATTAAACAGCATGTTCAGAGAGTCAATGTGTTCCTCAAATGTTTCTGTTGCTATAAGGATATCATCCATGAAATTTGTGATACATGGATTATTCAGAGGGTCCAATAATTTTCTCATCATTCTAGAGAAGACACTAGGTGCATTCTTCAATCCAAATGGCAATCTGTTAAACTCATAGTGTCCCTCTGAGGTACTAAAAGCTAGGTATGGTCTAACCTCAGGCTTTACTGGAATCTGATAGTATCCTTTACTCAGATCCACTTTTGAGAAATATTTAGCTTTATTTAGCCTGGCAAACAACTGATTTGTATCCGGCAATGGATCCACCTGTCCTTCTGTAATAGCATTCAGTCTCCTGTAATCTATACAGAGTCTATGTTCTCCAGAGGGTTTCCTTAGGAGTACCACACTGGAACTATACGAAGATTCACTATGTGAAATAATTCCTTCCTTCAACAAATAGTCTATCTCTTCCTTCAAAGCTTCCTCCTTAGCAAAAGGAATCGAATAGGGTTTCATACAGACAGGTGTGGGGTCTATCAGTTTCATATCATATTCCAATAAAGTTGTATGCCCCGGTCGGTCTGTTAACACCTCTGTATGATTATCTAGAACCTGTTGCACTCTCTCTTTCTGATTTTTCGTTAAATGTGTACTGATTTTCACCTGTGCCGCTGTCTCACAGGGGTGTAATGGATATTCAAATGATGAAAGGGGTTCCTTTTTCATCTCCATTGCAATGGACAAGGTCAACAAGTGTGTCTCTTCCTGATGTTCTCTTTCCAAATATTTCTTCAGGAGATTCACATGATAGATTTTTTCTTTCCCCTTCTTATCTATCTTATAATTTGTTCTAGACACCTTCTCTAGAACTGTATATGGACCTTGCCATCCAATTTGTAACTTATTCTGACTACCGGGGAGAAGAAGCAGTACCTTCTCTCCCACAGCCAAATATCTGTCTTTAGCCTTCCTGTTGAAATAGTCAGCATGTTTCTTTCTGGCTTGTTTCAAATTTTCATTGGCAAGTTTCCAGCCAGTTTTTAAACGAGTGGTCAGCTCATTCACATATTGGTATGAGGATGTAATATTTTCCTCTGCCTTTTCATCAGTCCACGTTCTTAACAGCGTTACATATGGACCTTTAATTTTGTGGACCTATTTGTCCATGCACCGGTATGGTCTCTTCCACTTGAAGCGCTATAGTGATGATTTTTCTTCCCAGAATTATCATGCACAAAACGACCGCTACCAATTCTTTTCTTGGGGCTCTCTCCCCACTTAAAATTCTTGATGAGAGATTTCCTCTCTACATCCTCTTCCTCCAGTTTGTTTACGTCCGATTGAGGGATTTTCGGCTTATCCTGGGGTAAGACATCTTTTTGCACTCGCCGCATAGTGGCCATTGTAAAACAGTTAAGTGAAGCTTGTCCGTGAAAAGGGGCTTCCCATTTCATTTGGTCCACTTTATCAAATTTATATTTCTTTTTATTGTCAGGCCTACGTGTTTCAAGTCATACAATAGGATTGATGTGACGTGTTTCAAGTCATACAATAGGACTGACGTGATGTGTTTCAAGTCATACAATAGGACTGACTTGACGTGTTTCAAGTCATACAATAGGACTGATGTGACATGTTTCAAGTCATACAATTGGACTGACTTGATGTGTTTCAAGTCATACAATAGGATTGACATGATATGTTTCAAGTCATACAATAGGACTGACTTGACATGTTTCAAGTCATACAATAGGACTGACATGACATGTTTCAAGTCATACAATTGGACTGACTTGATGTGTTTCAAGTCATACAATAGGACTGACTTGATGTGTTGCCAGTCATACAATAAGACTGACGTGACATTAAAAAGTTCTTATTTTTGTAATGGATTTACTTTATTTTTTTCTGTATGTGTGTATGATTCTACATCTTGTTGTGCTGTTTCTTCAAGAGCAATAGTTTCCTTGAATTTCCTGAATTTATTCTCATTATATTTGTTTTCATCCACTGTCCTTTGAAGCAGCTCGAAAAATTCCTCCTTGACCTCTGCTCTCTCATCCTCATTTGGCCCATACACTATGACTATGGTTTCTCCTTCTTTTAGTTTTACAACCATAATGCGCTCCAAGACAAAGTTCCATCCCTTGATACTATCTTTTTGATTTTGGGCCACAATGCAACCCACGCCCCCTTTAGCTCTTTCGGATATGGGTACACCACTGTAGAGCAGCATGTTGCCATCAAGATCCATGACTCCTTGTCCTTTTTTCTTTGTTTCCGTTATAGCCAGGATTTCTAGTTTTGCTTTCCTCATCTCTTCCACCAGCTCCTCTTCCTTCCCATTTATACTTCTTGTGTTCCAAGTTCCATAAGTCGTAGTCCGAAGTCCGTTCCAGTTCGTTGCCTTTAGAATCAGTCCGGTTTTCTCTCTTGTATTGCTCATAATCATGATTTAAAGCAAACAGGTGATTGGCCTGTTGTGCCTTTGCATGGTGGAGGGGCTGCCTCCTTACGGCCTCCATGCAGGCCGCTCTTCTCCTTTTTCATCCGGGCTTGGGACCGGCATAGTCTTGCAGAAATTATGTGAGGACAGCAAACCATAAGTCAGAAGAGTTCAGGACCAACACTGGTGTAAGACAAGGTGATATCCTATCACCTTACCTCTTCATACTCCTTATGGACGATGTCATCAAGGCATGTAAGGAGAGAACAAGAAAGTATTCAGTGGGGTACTGGAAGATGAGACAGGTCTATATTTCAGTGCTGGCATTTGCTGATGATGTTGCCCTGATTGCTAAATCAGAGGCACATCTCCAATCCAACCTCTATGTCTGGAAAGAAGAGCTGGAGAAGAGAGGGATGGTCATAAGCAGCTCTAAAACAAAATCCATGGTGATATCACGAGAAGAAAGAAAACATCAGATTAAGCTGGGAGAACAGGTCCTGGAGCAGGTCGACCACTTTAAATACCTCGGAGCTATTATAGTCCAAAAGGGAGGCATCAAAGAAGAGTTGGCCACTCAAAAAGCAGCAGCTGGGAGACTTTTTCAGGCCATAAATCAAGGATTCCTCAGCAAGAGAGAGGTTGGTAAGAAAACGAAGATGGCTGTATACCGCTCTACCTATGTCCCAGTCTTGACATATGGATGCGAGTCGTGGGCAATGACTAAAACCCATGAAAGCCAGATCCAAACCTCAGAAATGAGGTATCTGAGAAAGGTGGTTGAAGTAACAAGAAGAGACATGGTACGCAACCAAACGATACGTCAAGGCCTTAAATCCTACCCCCTGCAGACCCAAGTAGAACAGTCCCAATTAAGATGGTTTGGCCATGTCTGCAGAATGGGAGAAGATCGGATACCACGACAAGCATGGGAAACAAAGAGCCAAGGATCCAGACCCCGAGGACGACCCAGAGTCCGCTGGGAGGACAACATTAGACAATCTTTGAAGGACTGAGGACTAGAATGGAACCAGGCCAGGAGGAAGACAGCTGATAGGATAGTCTGGCGCTCTCTCTTCCAAACCTCTACACCTCACGGTAGAAGGGGAACGACTAAGTAAGTAAGTAAGTATATTTGTTTTCTCCCTGTGTATTTTCAGACCCACTTGTTGTTACCTCTCATTAAGTATTTTCATTCTGTCATACATGTGATTACAGTTTTTGGACAGGAGAGCCAGTTCATCTGTAAAATCTAGATCATGAAGCTGTTTAATCAGAGTTTAATAGGTTTCTATTGGTTGAAGTTGATGTTTTCACAACCCAGTCTGTAGCATATATTATTGAAATGGTAACAACAGGCATCCCTGTTGTACTCGAGTTCTTTTGTTTTCATTTGTGAAAAATGTTAAGTCTTCATGTGTTTTCTTCATTAAGTTAATAATCTTCAATGGGACTCCATATTGCCTCATCATTTTCCAAAGTGGTTCTCTGTCTACACTGCCAAATACCTTTTCATAGTCCAAAAATCTAATATAAAAAGTTACCTTCCATTTCAGACTTTGTTCCACTTTTATTCTCAATGTTGCATTCTGATCTATATAAGTATATAAACCAATAAAATGGTATTGAATCAGTTCTACAAATTAACGGTTTATGGGAAACAAGAACTGCTTTGTCCAGAACCTGTTTGTTCTCTACCCATAGACTTCAAGTTCTTGAGGATGAACCTGTTAAATATTTGTCCTGGAACTAATAGTAAGATTATTCACATTTAATAAATGCACTTGTAAATCTTTTGTAAATCTCCCTTCTGATGCAGTTTAACCAGAGATCCTTTTTTCCATTCTAATGGTATTTATTCTCTCTCACAGACAGTTCCACAAAACAGACTCAACTCAGCAGACTGTATCCACGAAATCCCCCTGACTTCCAGCCAGCAATCGAGGAGCTACAAGTCAACTGTGAAAAACCAAATAAGGAAGAAATAAAGAAAGACATAAAGCTTCTAACAGAAGGAAAAGAAGCTGGTTCTGATGACATTCCAGTAGAGGCTATCAAAGCAGAAATGGACACCTCTACAGAGATGTTATACACATTACTGGGTAAATTTTGTGTGGTTACAAATTGTCTACAGCATGTGATAACTGGTCCCAAGCCCAACCCTCCTTAGTCAGCTCTTATGCCATGCCTGGAAGATAAGAGTGTTAGTAGTCCCTTAGCAGCCCTTAGTAACCCACTAGTGTGATAAGTAATAGCTTATGGCACATGAAATATTTGAATAGAAGTCTGTCAGTTTAACTTACTTCGGTAAATCTAAGTTTTTATCAACAACTAGTCCGTCAGTTTAACTTACTTGGGTAAATCTAAGTTTTTATCAACAACTAGTCTGTCAGTTTAACTCACTTGGGTCAATCTCAGTTTTTATCAAGAACTAGCTGTAAGTACCCGGCATTGCCTGGATTTTCCTAGTAACTGTTTGGAAACTTAAGAAATGTAAAAAAGAAAATATAATATTTTGATATTCGTGAAAATGAATTTTTATTTAAGTTAATGACTACTGCTAAATGTGACTATCCTCATGCCTTGTTTATTGTAATTGTAAATACAGGCTGCACATATACAGTTATTCGGTTATTCCTCATGGTTCCACCAGAAGAGTGATTTCATTTAGCTTCTGAGTTTTTGCAAGAAGCAAATTAATAAGGCATATTTCTTGTTCAATCTGGTGCACCAAGAAAGAATAGTCCACCATTCCCTTGTTTAAATGTGTTTACTATTTATCTTTGCAGCATGTCCACCTTCAAACAGATACATTGTTTCATGAACAAGACGGTTATTATTTTCTTCCTTGATTGTTTATATACTATTTGCTGCCCTGTAATATTCCTCTAGATGATTTATTTATGTTCTATTTTTTATTCAGTTTGTTTTATTGTTCTGAAGTTCTGTTTACACTTGTATGTGTTTAATAATGGTTGCAGGTTTATTTATGCCAATCTATATGTTTCTGGGCAAGTCTGCTACTGTAGGGCTATTGGAAAGGCAAGCAAGTGGTTCTGTAAAGTTTCGTTATTTTTTTATGTTTTCATCATTTTGTCATGGCACACTTTGTTCACCCAAGACACAATTTCTGTCCATTATATTAGCACGAGTAAAAAATTAAAATACTCCTAATATATAAGACTGAGTAAATGTGTTGAGCTGGATTCTTCACAAAAGACTCTTATTTCTAATGATGGAACCGCAAAAGCAATGTTATTCTGTTTCGGATTTTTAGCAAGAAGCAAATTAATAAAACACATTTTCCTTTTCCGATATGATGCACCAAGAAATAATAGTCCAACTCATCCTTGTTTAATACTGTTTTTGTAGAATGTTCTTTTCAAGCATTTAAACATTGTTGCTTGTAAAAAATAAAGAAACATGTTTATTATTTTCTGTGATACATACTTCTAATGTAAAAAACATTTTTATTGTGTGGAGCTGATTTTTAAAAATAAAAGTTTCTATTTTCGGTAAGACCCAACCCATTCAACCTTGTCACACGGATGATGTTGGTTATATTAGGACACATGTCCAAATAAAGTTTATTCAGCTATATTTAATTTTTTAAAAAAAATTTTCAAACATTCTTATACTTTATAATAGCCATAACTGCTTATCAAAATGTCATGAAAGAATTGGTCAGAATATATGTAATAATTAAAATATATCATGTTCTGTAATCAAAATCCAGGTTATGATGAATGTAAGCAGGAGTATAATGGAGGCTTCCAGAGTCATGATGCTAATGCTGAGGTGGGATGTTGCATGTACCATTGTTTAGACAAACTATATCAGACAGTTAATTAATATTATATGTTGTATGTACCATTGTTTAGACAAACTAGATCAGACAGTTAATTAGCCTTACATGTCATATGTACCATTGTTTAGATAAACTATGTCAGATAGATAATTAACGTTGTATGTACCATTGTTTAGACAAACTATATCAGATAGTTAATTAACCTTGTATGTTGTATGTACCATTGTTTAGACCAGTGTTTTTCAATGGGGGCGGTACCGCCCCCTAGGGGGCGTTTTCAAGATGTCTGGGGGCGTTCTGATGGGTCGCAATGATTGGGGGTCGCTACTACCATTCAGGGGGGCATTGTGTACATTTGTATAAGAATCAATATGAAATAATTACAAAAGATATTCCCCTTCGCATAGCTTGTAACACGATAGTTTTTATTTGCCCTGCGTCCCATGGAGTGTTTCAAGGATTCTAAACGCAAAATTTTAGAACCTGGGATGTTACCATTGTCAGGAGACAGTAGAGTTTTGGATTCAATCAAAGAAGAATTTAGCATCGAAAGAGAAGTATTGCGAAACGATGTTGCCTATCTTTCAGATATATTTGAAAAGTTAAATGAGGTTCTTCTTAAGCTACAAGGAAATGGGATCAGTCTGATTAAAGTGAAATGAATTACCACAGGGTTCATCAACAAATTGACATTATATAAAAATAATCGTAGTCACCTAGAACTTTCTCATTTTCCATGTTTAATGCAGTTAGGTTGGGACAGGCTTAAAGATTCAGATTTAGTGGTTTATTGCAGTCATTTGGACACTATTTCAACTGATATGAGCTTAAGATTTAAAGATTTGCAAGAACTAATAATACCGGATTGGGTGATTAATCCGTTAGAATCAGATGTGAAACAAGTTAGTCAACATTTACAAGGAGAATTAATTGAGCTAGAAAATGACTTCGAGGAAAAAGCATGATTCAGTCCCACACATTACGAAAAATTTTGGATCCAGCAGAGCCTTGCGTATCCCGTTCTTTGGTGTGAAACTAAATTGCTAATTACAGCATTCCCAACATCGTATTTGGTGAAGAAGGGGTTCAGTGCAGTAGTGTTGCTACTACAAAAGCAACGAAACCGACTGCAGATTTGTAACAGAGGAGATTTGAGACTTCTTTTAACAAACTTAGAACCAAATATTACAAAACTGGCTGAGTCACACCAAGCGCAAGGATCTCATTAAGCTTCATTCCTAAGTAAATTTTTATATAATTATATTATTATTATCAACTAATAATTTTTCCATGTTTAAAGTGGTTACATAAGGAGAGGCTTAAATATTCATATCTGAAGATATATATGCAGTCATTTAGGTGTTATTAAAATGATATGATTATGATAGTTGTAAGAACTCATTTTATATCATTTGCTCTGCCAATTTGTAATTCAAGGATAATGAACCTGTGGTGTATATAATTCCGTACTTAAACACATATTTAATATAACTATGCTTTTATAAATGTGCTTTCTCTGTTTCTTTATATTATAAGAAAAGATAACTCATTAATTGCATTGCTTTTTTTAAAAGTATGGTGGAATATATGTATATGTGTGTGTGTTTGTGTATACACAATAAAGAGTGGGGGGGGGGGGGGGGTTTTTAAATTATTAGTTGTCAAAAGGGGGCGTTGCTACTATCAGGGTTGAGAAACACTGGTTTAGACAAACTATATCAGATAGTTAATTAACCTTGTATGTTGTATGTACCATTGCTTAGACAAACTATATCAGATAATTAATTAACCTTGTATGTTGTATGTACCATTGTTTAGATAAACTATATCAGATAGTTAATTAACACATTAACTACCGCAAGCCGCTGTCAGCTGCTCACAAAATAAACACATTTGGACCACAAGCCGCTCAGAGCGCCAATCTAATTTTAGTAATAAAACGAATGAAAAATGTACTGAAACGCTTTCTGATCTGGTTCGAGATTTTAAGTTGCCACAGGAAAACAAATTCCCAAAGCATGGTTGTTGTAGAACACTGGAAAATTGATATTATGTTCATATTTTTCAGTGTTTTGGGTTAGTTACCAAATCGTGTAAAACTGTTTACCGTGGCAACTAGTGATAGGACCACAAAAAATGTGTGTACATCTCGTCTAACGGCTCAATAAGATAGAAACATGTTTCAACAATTGACTGATAGATCTAGCGATGAGGACAAGTGTGAATACGGTGTGCACATTGATTGAAATTGTGATTTTCATAGAGATGGGGCGCAAGCAGTTATAATTGTGAAAATATTGCAAGTCCTTGGCCATTGGAGGGCCGTTAATTAGCAACAACCTCTATTAGAGTCACAAACGGTGTTTATTGTAGTAGACCTCTACACCTCTCGGTAGAAGGGGAACGACTAAGTAAGTAAGTTTATTGTAATAGAACATTCATTTATCTTTAAAATGACGTGTAATTCATAAAAATCTGTAAACAATTACGAAATTTACAGCTTTGTGCAAACACCTACAGGATGAAAATGGGAAAACAATTTAATTCGGCCACAGTGTGTTTTTCAATTCGGTAGTTAATGTGTTAACCTTGTATGTTGTATGTACCATTGTTTAGACAAACTATATCAGATAGTTCACCCGTGTGTTACTGGGGCTCAAAAGGGAAGCAAAGAATAGTAACACTTTTCTCTGCCATGCATGTTGTAGAAAGCAACTAAGGAGGGTTGGGCACGTGGCTGGTTACCCCATCCTGTAAAAAAATTTAATCCACAAAAAACTTCAACAAACATGGACAAGTCAATTTAAAAAAATAAATCACAGCCATCCAAGACAGCAGAAGATCCTCTCGCAGGGAAGCGTATGATGCAACACAGAGAAAGCCTAAAGGAGTCTGTGTTACTGACTAACCTTCTTTCTTCTAGGAGAACTTCTAGATTTGGCACCTGGAATGTTCAGACATTAAACAAACAAGGGAAAGTGGCACAAGTAGCAGCAGAAATGAGGGAATATAAAATCGAGGTTCTGGGAATGTGTGAAACAAAGTGGAAGGGGGTAGACAAGAAGAAACTCATCACAGGAGAATTGGTGCTGTCATCAGGACATGAAGATGAAAGTTCACACCACAGTGAAGGGGTAGCTTTTATGTTATCTAAAGAAGCACAGAAAGCACTCATTGAATGGGAAGCTGTTGGACCCAGAATAATAACAGCTACTTTTAAAACAGCTAAAAAGAAAATAAATGTAAATATCATCCAATGTTATGCACCAACTAATGACAAAGAAGAGTCTGTGAAAGAAGCATTTTATACTAGACTACAGGAAATTATGGATAAAGTAAAAAGAAGAGACATCACAATTTTAATGGGTGACATGAAAGCAGAGATAGGTACAGTCAACACCAGATTTGAAGAAGTCATGGGAAAACATGGACTAGGAATAATGAATGAAAATGAGGAACTATTCTCAAACTTTTGTGCTTCAAATCAAATGGCTATAGGAGGAAGCATGTTTCCACATAAGAGAATACACAAGGCAACATGGATATCACCAGACCATAGAACAGAAAATCAGATTCATCATATATGCATAAACATAAAGTTTAGATCATCATTGCAGGATGTAATGGTATATAGAGGAGCAGATGTGGCATCAGATCACCACCTTCTGATAGCCAACGTAAAAAGGAAACTCAAGAGATATCATCATCATCAGTTGTCATCTCCACAACGAAGGTTGGCTGTAATGGATCTCCAACGTCTTCTGTCTCTTGTCTTGGTGGTACACTCTGATAGACTCTTTCCCGTCCATCTCTTGATGTTATCTTCCCACTTATAGCGCTGTCTTCCCCTTGCACGTTTGCCTTCAACTCTCCCTTCTGTTATGGTCTTCTGCAAGGTGTTATGCCTTTTTATGTGGCCAAAGTATTTTAGCTGCCGAACTTTGACCTCTCTCATTAGTTCTCTTTTCATACCTAGATTTTCTAGGACCTCCTTATTTGTTTTCATCTCTTTCCATGAGATACGCCCCATTCTTCTATATATCCACATTTCAAGAGCCTCAATTCTTTCTTCCAAATGCTTATTCATCGTCCATGTTTCTGCACCATACAGAAATTTAATTTATGAGATAACTGTTTGGATGTCAGTATATGTTTCATGTTGTTGAATGTAGCTTTGGCCATTCCTATTCTCTTCTTGATTTCTGTTTCACATCTGCCATCTTCTGTTATTATATGACCAAGATATACGTAGCTCTTGACTTGTTCCAGGATTTTCCCATTTACGCTTATCTTTAACTCTTTCAGTCCCAAGCAAAAAGGTGGGTTTATCCCAAACAAAAATGGCCATACCAGTATGTTTTTGTTTGGAAAAATTTTTTTTTTAAATGTTCATATTCATAAATAACAAAAGTCCATAATGGATGGCTATACTTTAAGAAAATAGCGTTTTTGAGTTGTCAAAATTAGAAAACAGCCCTAGAAAGGATCAAGAGATACGAAAGCCAGTATACTGTTGATTGGGCCAAATGGGTCTAGCGGGAAGTACAGTATACTGGCTCTTGGGGCTTAAAGAGTTAATGTGGGTTTATCGTCTGTTTTGCTAATTATCATAGTTTTAGTTTTCTCAATATTAATGTCGAGTCCATATTCATGACTTATACTGTTCACTTGCTTCACTAGTTCTTGTAACTCCTGTTCGCTTTCAGCTAACAACACGGTATCATCTGCATATCTAAGGTTGTTTATTGATCTTCCACTGATGTTCAGTCCTGGTATTTCCTGTATCTGTTTGAAAATATACAACAATGCAAAATTATAGACAACAATTTAATGTAGGACATCTAAGAAACAAGAGACAAATTTGCGGTCACAATATCCAACAAATTCCAAGTGCTCCAACAGCTGGAAGATGTAGAGAATACAGAAGACTATTGGCAGCAAATCAAAACTGTATGGAATGAGACATGTGAAGAAATACTGGGGACAAGGGAATGACACTAAAAAGCATGGATAACAACAGAAACCATCAATAAGATAAAAGACAAAAAAAACAAGAAAGCAGATTTTAACACAAGCAAAACCAGAAGTTCCAAAGCCAAGGCTCAAGAAGTGTACACAGAAGCAAACAAAGAAGTAAAAAGAAGTATCAAAAGAGACAAGAGGAAGTATATTTAGGAGTTGGCGCAAGAGAGGCAGAAGATGCTGGAGCCAAAGGAAATATGAGAGAACTGTATAGCAGCACAAAGAAGCTAACATAGAAATACAAGCAAACAAGTTGCCTCATAAAAGACAAGAATGGAAAACTGCTCAGCAATATACAAGAGCAAATTAGGAGGTGGACAGAATATTTTGAGGACCTTCTCAATAGACCAGCTCCACAAAACCCCCCTGACATCCAGCCAGCAGAAGAAGAGCTACAAATTAACGGTGAAAGACCAACGAAGAAATAAATAAAGAAAGCCATGAAGCTTCTAAGAGATGGAAAAGCGTCTGGACCTGATGGCATTCCAGCAGAGGCCATCAAGCAGATATCGACACAGCTACAGAGATGTTATAAAAAATTACTTGGTAAAGTCTGGGAGATCATCGACAACACACAACAGAAATGGAATACAGCTGACTCTGACTAAGCAGTTGGATGATCTGGATTTTGCAGATGACTTGGCTCTTCTGTCCCATAACCGTAATCAGATGCAGGACAAATTGAAAGTACTTGATGAGAGGTCACAGCAATTGGGTCTCAAAATACACAGGGAAAAGACAAAAATAATGAGAAAAAATGCAGGTAATGATAACAGTGTTGAACTTGAAGAAACACCAATACAAGATGTAGAATCTTACACATATCTTGACAGCAATATAGACAAAGTTGGAGGGACAGACTGTGATATCAAACTAAGAATACAAAAACCATTGCTTTGGGAAATATATGGAGATCAAGAGAAATTGGATCCAACATGAAAATAAGAATTTTCAACTCAAATGTGAAGTCAGTACTATTGTATGGCTCTGAGACATGGAGAACAACAAAGACAACAACTAAAAAGCTACAGACTTTCATAAATGGGTGCTTGCGTAGAATCTTCTTCTTCTTCTTTGATCCTTAGCCGCTGGCCGTCAAAGCAGTCAGTGGCCATCACACCTAGTGGCATCTTGTAGGGCAACAACAAATTGATTCCACTTTACTTGATCGGTGGCCATCCTTCATACAGTGCCCCAACTCTGGTTCATTCTTTGCATCTCAGCCTCCGCCAAGTTGTTTTTGGTTAGCCTCTCTTTCGTTTTCCTTCAGGGGTCCAAAGTATAGCTGTTCTTGTGATGGCATCGGGGTCTCTTCTGAGGACATGGCCAACCCAGCTCCAGCGTAGAATAGAGGGATTAAAATGGTATGACAAGGTTACCAATGTGGAACTGATGAGAAGAAGACGATGGTGATAGATAGGACACACACTGAGGAAACCTGTTGATAGCATTACAAGGCAGTCCTTGTTCTGGAACCCCTAGGGCAAGAGAAGCAGAGGTACACCAAGAAGCACATGGAGAAGAGAGCTGGAAACAGAGGTGAAAATGATGAGGAGAATGTGGAAAGAACTTGAGATGATGGCACGTAACAGGAGGACTTGGCATGTGTTTGTTGAAGGCCTATGCTCCTTTGGGAGGGGATGGTTATGAATGAATGAATATCAGAAAGTTAATTAACCTTATATGTTGTATGTACCATTCATCACGCCACTAAAGAAGAAGAAGTTGTATGTACCATTGTTTAGACAAACTAAATCAGACAGTTAATTAACCTTGTTTGTTGTATGTACCATTGTTTAGACAAACTATATCAGACAGTTAATTAACCTTGTATGTTGTATGTACCTGATAAAGTCTCTTTTTCTTGGAAGACAGACATCATCATCATCAGTTGATAAGATCTCTATGGTGTTGTCTGCTCCACTGTAGTGTAAGGAATGTCAACTTGACCTACGCAGTGGTGTGTAGACATGGATTGAGTGTATAATGTGCGAATGATAATAAGGGTTCGTGGTGTTGACAAATGTTCTTTTCTCACACTCATGTATGGCTGGAAGTCATCGACACCAACGACTGTGTACCTTTACTAAAGTTTAATTGGACGTACACACTCGACAGCACAGATAGTGACAAATCACAGGTTGGCATAATACATCATGGTACAGTGGATAAATGGTCTTGCAATGTTACATGGGCACTCATGCAGCATAATAGTATAATGGACTGTCAGTAGCCAAGCACTCAGTATCGCCCATACATATATATCATCTGACTTCACTGACTGAGCACGTCAGCTTATAAACAATATTTCAGATGGCTTCTACCTAATCTCGTCTAGCGACGATTCTCCAACATAATGTTCAGCACATATTTTTCCATATAATAATATTGAACCGCTAATAAAGGGTTCTCATGTGTAGCAGTGATCTCTGGACTAATCAAGCGATAATACGGGCATCCCTTTTCTCTTCTTGAAAGTCACTACATGTTTTGGTTCCAAGATGGCTTCACTCGTGAGCTGTCACTCACGTTTGGATACAGATAATGAATCTGTCCTAAAGTTAGTCATTCATTAAACTTTCATTGCTCTGTAGATTTGATCATGAACAATTGACTGCATTCTACAGGATATAGTGCTGCTAGGAATCGAAGTCGTTTTCATCGAGTCAAATATATTCTCTTAGACATTCAAATCGTACCTATCGAAAATGGTGGCTTCGTACGAGAGTTCATAACCTTTTTCCCGGCGACAAGCCAACATAGAAAACACAGTCCCCATCAGGACGAAGCCAAATCACACCACACTCTAGCGGCACATCCGCCGAATAGCCTTTGACCTCTCTAGAGACAACAGAACATATAGTTCGACTTAGATATGTAAAGATATACAGATATAAGACAAACTCGTCCTACTCAGACAAACAATACACATAAATTCAGGCCATAGATATTCTGAAGCAAGAACAATCTATTACTACCCAAACAACGAATAAATCGCAGAAAAATGGATTCATCCGCGGAGTTCGATCGAAGAGACGGCACAACTTTCAAGGGAAGTAACTCAATAATGACTTTCCCTTAAGCACTAAAAAATTACCTATTTTGTTTACAAAATATTTGCGAACATAACAAGTATACCAATGTATAATATTGTAAGATATCAAAGACTGCACGTAACAGTCTTACCACACCTCCCGGGGAAAAAAAATGGAACATTTTTTTTCTTTTTTGAAATACATCTAGGAGCAACGTACAATAGGCTCACAACGCATGAATAATGCGCAGATGAAAATATCAGGAATACCTATAACGCCTAATATGAGGCTAAGTCGACTTATGGAGCGACTGGTGAGAATGTGTCTCATAAACTGAGAGAAATTATTTCTCTACAAGTATATTTTTCCAGGAAGGTGTCATCAAAGTATAATACAATTCTGGCAATTACACAATGCCTAAAAAATTCATATCATCATTTCGTATTAGATATCTTAAATTTATGATTTATGAAGAAAAAATCATCAAAGCACAGCGGTGAATAAACATCAATGAACCGCTATGTAGTTATACAATCATTATATTATTAAATTACAAATGTGTATCTATCATGATATAGAAAAGGAACTACTATAGAACTAGACATATCAAGAAGTCTAAGCCCTAATAGTTATGTGGAATCATGTGGGCATCTTGACAGAATGTCTGCCATCACATTATCTGATCCACGAATAGCTCGCACAGAGAAATGAAAAGGTTGAAGAGCAATTGCATATCGAGTAGATCTCGAGCTCTTCAAATTCTTACTAGTATTATGGTCCTCTGTCTTTAGGAAACCATGACCAACTCGGTGGCCTAGGAAAGAAATTTCGCTAAAACCAATATAGGCTTTAGAGGGTTTCGCTGTCAGGTTGTGCTCACGCAAAGTAGACAGCAATTCATCTAACCCTGAATAGTGATCTTCCCAAGTATCGCTGAAAAGACAGATGTCGTCTAGATATGCAATGACATCTGATCGATAAGATAGGATTCGGCGCATCATGCGTACGAATGTAGCTGGTGCGTTCATAAGACCGAAAGGCATAAAATTCCATTGGAACAAACCTCTAGGTGTTGAAAAAGCCGTGAGAGGTTTGGCGCGTTCAGATAAAGGAACTTGCCAATATCCTTTAGACAAATCAAGTTTAGTGAAAAAATGAGATTTGGAGAGTCGAGTAAGTAGCTCTTCCAGTAAAGGCATAGGTTCGGCATCGAACTTCGTTACTTGATTCAATTTTCGATAGTCAACGCAAAGACGTATGTTATTGTCTTTTTTACGCACAATAACCATCGGCGAAGAATATGCAGAGGTGGATGGTTCGATTATTTTCAAATCTATCATCTCATCCAACTCTTTCTCGACCTGTGCTTGAAAATGTATAGGTATAGGATAAGGTCTAACCCTAATAGGAGTATGGTCAGTTAGAACAATGTCATGTTCAATGACATGCGTTTGTCCAGGGATGTCAGTGAGTACATCCTGAAATGTTTGCAACATAGTTGAAACTTGTCGCTGTTCTCCTAGAGACAAATCAGGAGAGACAGTAACGTTCTTCCATGATTCACTAGAATGAAGTGGGATCATTGGAAGAGGAAGATTTACATCTGAAAAACTTGTTTCCTCATCCTGTATCACGGACAGTGATGAGTAATGACCATGTTGTACTGGAGAATTGTCCGTTGCTTGGAAAATGGGTTGCAAATAATCCGGACGTTCATGGAATTCAGTAAGCATATTGATGTGGAAGGTTTTATGCTTCCCATCAATATCGACAATATAGTCGACATCGGAAATTTTCGATATTATATCGTACGGACCTTTCCAAGAAATAAGTAATCTGTTTTCCCTACAAGGTAGTAATACAAATGCTTTGTCACCAGGACAAAGTTGTCCTAAGCATCTCTTCTTATTGGCAAATTGCCTTGCCTTCTGTTTTGCAAATTCAGAAGAAGAAGTTGCTAATTTGCATGCTTCGATAATTTTTTGTCTCAACGCGATGACATATTCGTAGGATGACTTTGTGTCATCGTCAATATTGTCAGATGTTATGAGATCGTGAAGCAACGACATAGGGCCACGCGGACGCGCGCCAAAGACGAGTTCAAAGGGAGAAAATCCCGTATGTTCATTGGGTACCTCTCTGTAAGCGAAGAGGGCCGCAGGTAAAACTCTGTCCCAGTCTTGAGGATGATCCTCAGTTATCTTCCCCAGTAAGTTTTTAAGTGTTCTATTAAGGCGTTCGACCATACCATTAGACATTGGATGGTAGATACTACTTAAAGATCTATCTATCTGCAGAGTAGACATTACTTGAGACATGGTATCTGATATTAGTTGGGTGCCATGGTCTGACAATATCTCTCCGGGGAACTCCAGACGAGAAAATATAAGCCAAAGAGCATCTGCAATATCAGCAGTAGTAATGCTCTTCAGAGGAATAGCCTCTGGCCAACGTGTGCACATGTCAACACACGTCAAGATAAACTGATGTCCTCTGGCAGACTTGATCTTAAATGGACCAATTATGTCTATGGCCATTTTTTGGAACGGCCGAATAGGAATGTCCGCCGCCTGAATGGGTGCAGCATGCCGTGGACCTTTGGATTTAACTTCCTGACATACTTTACAAGATCGACAATAAATCCGTATGTCCTTGTTTACCAATGGCCAAAAGAAAGCCGCAAGGACTCTTGACTTAGTACGGGAAAAACCCATGTGTCCAGCACACTGAGAGTCGTGAGCGTGCTGCAAAATTTTAACTCTCAAATTCTTGGGAACCAGGATTTGAGAATGACTTGACGTAATGGAGTCTTGAACCATACGTACAAGTACGCCATTCTTCTTTGTAATCCACGATTTACGACTTGTGTCTTTATTCGGATCACCTTTAGTTGCAAGAATGAAGAATTTCTTCAGAGTGGGATCATCTTCTTGCTGTTTTATAAACGAGTCACGAGAAATTACCAAGGGATTATCTTGGTTATGCACTTCATTATCTTCAGTAGATGAAGTTTGAGGCATATTAAGAGCCTGAGCTCTAGTGACTACAGCGTTAGCAATCTGCATGTTTTGCCTTTCCCACGTGGAAATTTGTTGCGGAGTGCATTCTCTGACTCCATGAATGCGACCGATGATGAGGTCAGCGATCGGATTCGGAAGAAGACATGCGTGTACATCTCCTGTAAAGAAAGGAGTAGCAATCCTAATGATAGCAGTAGAGTATTTCTCTAATGTGCCGCCAAATGTTACACATTTGACTACTTGTCCAGTGGCACGGGAAGGATCTACGAGTGACTGCCTAACACCAATTGTGGTGCATCCAGAATCAAATAGCACAGAGACTGGATTGTTATTCACTAAACCCTTATGTAAGACAAGAGAACCTCTTCCATTATGCGCGACTGATGCCGGAAGAGCAGGAAGAGGATGGCCACAGCTTAAAGTAGACACTGTGGTTGGCTCAAATAACGTTTTGCATTGGGGGCACTGAGATGCTCTCCCAAAATCAAAAGCGGCACATGCTATGGGACTCTTGTTGTGCAGAGTTTGCCTGAAAATGTGGTTTATGTCTTTTGTTTTGAGATCTACCTCGGTTATTATCACCTCTGTAGTTATTGTTACCTCTATTGTAACCTCTATTTGGGTTTGAGTCATAGTTCCCTTGGTTACCATTATCATATTCATTATAATGAGTATCTCTGTAATTATGATCTTGTTGACTCCAAGACGGATAACCCTGATAGTTTCTATAATTACTTCCTCTACGGAAATTCCTATAATTATGACCACCCCTGTGTCGAGAGCTATCAGCTCGTCTCCAGTTCTTTGAAGAAGAACCCTGAAATGATTGGTTACCTTGGTTTTGATAACTATTATGGTTACCTTTTTTATCAAATCTGTTTTGAGGTCCCTGAAATCTGTGTGAATAATTGGGATTGTATGGTGTTGCTGAAGCAACTGGCATACTCTCCTTAATCTTAGTGTTGCCAAAAGTCACGTCGGGGTGTGCAGTGACATATTGGGAACAATATTCTTCCATTTCTTTTAGAGATTTAGGTTTACGCTCATGTATAAATTCAAGGAAAGGTTTGTTCACACATGACATAATCTTATCTCTGAGCAACAAATCCATAAGTCCTTCATACGTTTTTTCTGTTTTGGAAAGCTCAATCCAACGATCAGCTGTGAGACGTGCCTTTGCAGTGAATTCTGAGAATTCTACACCCGTCTCAGGTACCATCGTTTTAAATAAAAGGCGATAGCCTTCCTCACTTAGCTGATATTTTTTTATCAAAGCCGCCCTAATGACATCATAATTATCCTTATCTGCTTCTCCTACAAGGCATAATCTAGTCAAAGATTCACCTTTCAAGTTTTCTGCTAATTGATTAGCGTATTGTGATTTATCCACATTATGTGTACGACAAGAACGTTCAAATCTATCCAGCCAGAATGTAATATCGTCACTGGACTGATTGAATGGTGGAACCTTAACCTTGTAAGTAGAAGGTTTACCATTACCACTAGATGCCTGATTAACATTACTCATACTTGTCAATCTCAATTTCTCCAACTCAAATTCATGTTCTCTTATTGCTTTTTTTTCTTCAGCCTCTCTGTCTAATCTTTTTTGTTCAGCTTCCCTGTCTAATCTTTTTTGTTCAGCTTCACTGTCTAATCTTTTTTGTTCTGCAGCAGCTTCTCTTTCTAATTTTTTTTGTTCAGCTTCAAATCTCCTTTCCTCCACCTGCATCTGTAATTTCTTTTGTTCAGCAGCAGCCTCAGCTTCTCTTTCTAATCTTTTCTCTTCAGCCATGGCTCTTCTCTCTTCTGCAGCAGCTTTTTTCTCTTCTGCAGCTAATGCTTTGTCATATTGAGCAACAGCCCATTGTTCTAATTGTTGACCAGTCTTATCAAGGGATTTCCCTTGTGTAATGAAGTATTCTAATGTAGACATGATGTCTAACAATAATACTAATCACCTGAACCAATAATAATACCACAAGTTCTTAATGACTTGATTAATCAGTATACTATCCCAATATCTGTGGGTCACAAGCCTTAATAAGGTCTTGTATAACAGTAATAATAATCAGGTACTGGTTTATACCATAATCCAAGTGCAGTGCACAGGCAATTGTGTCTTATGAAATATACCTATATCAAACATATGTCATCCAACAGAATACATAAAGTACAAATAGGACTGACAATACAAGAACGTTTGCAGAAATCAAAATAAATCAAATAGGGAAATCAATGAAAATAATCACTGAATCTGCAAAGAATAATAACACAAATGACGTCACAGTATATGAATATAAATTGAATAGAACTGAAAGATAGAAAAGGGTAGACCAACAAATTACAAACAACTCAAAACAAAACTAAAGAACAAAGAAATATTACAAAAATAACAATAATTACAGACTTCACAGCTAACACAAAAGCAACAGTTGTCGCAGCAAATTTTCAATCAAGAAAATTGCACCTATAGAAAACGCCCACAACGGACCCTCTATGACGTGGGATATTCTGTTGTGAGGACGCCGCCCAACCTTAAACACAACCCGCTGACATAGAAACTAACATACTATACAAACAAATAACATGTAAACATAAATATATATAAATTATGTGTATGATAGTATGTGTTGCAAAATAGGCTCAGTTTTACAGTAATGGCAAAGTTATTTTTATGAAAATAAACAAACTGCCACTTTATTCAATTAAACATTCTGGCCTTAAATATTAAAGTTCATATATGGAAAACAAGAAGATCCATCGATGAAAATAGGACTTCTTAGTACACAAATACTGTCTTCCTGTTAATATTGACAAGAATTGATCCAACTGTTCTGTGAAACTCTGTAATGTCTAATGTAAAAATGTCAACAACGCTGACCTACATACTGCATTCACTTGACAGGTCACGTGACGAAGTGTTGACAAAGAGCAAACCAATACTGCAAGTGTGTCGTATCAGCCACAGGAAACGGTCTGGTATCGGTAATCAGTTGACTTCTTAACTTCTGCGAGGTCAAACCCAGAAAGCTGGTCCACCAGTTGATAAAGTCTCTTTTTCTTGGAAGACAGACATCATCATCATCAGTTGATAAGATCTCTATGGTGTTGTCTGCTCCACTGTAGTGTATGGAATGTCAACTTGACCTACGCAGTGGTGTGTAGATATGGATTGAGTGTATAATGTGCGAATGATAATAAGGGTTCGTGGTGTTGACAAATGTTCTTTTCTCACACTCATGTATGGCTGGAAGTCATCGACACCAACGACTGTGTACCTTTACTAAAGTTTAATTGGACGTACACACTCGACAGCACAGATAGTGACAAATCACAGGTTGGCATAATACATCATGGTACAGTGGATAAATGGTCTTGCAATGTTACATGGGCACTCATGCAGCATAATAGTATAATGGACTGTCAGTAGCCAAGCACTCAGTATCGCCCATACATATATATCATCTGACTTCACTGACTGAGCACGTCAGCTTATAAACAATATTTCAGATGGCTTCTACCTAATCTCGTCTAGCGACGATTCTCCAACATAATGTTCAGCACATATTTTTCCATATAATAATATTGAACCGCTAATAAAGGGTTCTCACGTGTAGCAGTGATCTCTGGACTAATCAAGCGATAATACGGGCATCCCTTTTCTCTTCTTGAAAGTCACTACATGTTTTGGTTCCAAGATGGCTTCACTCGTGAGCTGTCACTCACGTTTGGACACAGATAATGAATCTGTCCTAAAGTTAGTCATTCATTAAACTTTCATTGCTCTGTAGATTTGATCATGAACAATTGACTGCATTCTACAGGATATAGTGCTGCTAGGAATCGAAGTCGTTTTCATCAAGTCAAATATATTCTCTTAGACATTCAAATCGTACCTATCGAAAATGGTGGCTTCGTACGAGAGTTCATAAGAGTATCTTTGATTACCTTGGTATCAGAAATATGATTCTGCCATTCCTTGGCAATACGAATAAACACTGGGGTAAAGCATACACGATAGGTCTAGACGACTATCACTTTCCCCACAAATACTGAGATCACTTTTTCCCGGCGACAAGCCAACATAGGAAAAAAAACACAGTCCCCATCAGGACGAAGCCAAATCACCCCACACTCTAGCGGCACATCCACCGAATAGCCTTTGACCTCTCTAGAGACAACAGAACATATAGTTCGACTTAGATATGTAAAGATATACAGATATAAGACAAACTCGTCCTACTCAGACAAACAATACACATAAATTCAGGCCATAGATATTCTGAAGCAAGAACAATCTATTACTACCCAAACAACGAATAAATCGCAGAAAAATGGATTCATCCGCGGAGTTCGATCGAAGAGACGGCACAACTTTCAAGGGAAGTAACTCAATAATGACTTTCCCTTAAGCACTAAAAAATTACCTATTTTGTTTACAAAATATTTGCGAACATAACAAGTATACCAATGTATAATATTGTAAGATATCAAAGACTGCACGTAACAGTCTTATTGTTTAGACAAACTATATCAGACAGTTAATTAACTTTGTATGTTGTATGTACCGTTGTTTAGACAAACTAGATCAGACAGTTAATTAACCTTGTATGTTGTATGTACCATTGTTTAGACAAACTATATCAGACAGTTAATTGACCTTGTATGTTGTATGTACCGTTGTTTAGACAAACTAGATCAGACAGTTAATTAACCTTGTATGTTGTATGTACCATTGTTTAGACAAACTATATCAGACAGTTAATTGACCTTGTATGTTGTATGTACCGTTGTTTAGACAAACTATATCAGACAGTTAATTAACCTTGTATGTTGTATGTACCGTTGTTTAGACAAACTAGATCAGACAGTTAATTAACCTTGTATGTTGTATGTACCATTGTTTAGACAAACTATATCAGACAGTTAATTAACCTTGTATGTTGTATGTACCATTGTTTAGACAAACTAGATCAGACAGTTAATTAACCTTGTATGTTGTATGTACCATTGTTTAGACAAACTATATCAGACAGTTAATTGACCTTGTATGTTGTATGTACCATTGTTTAGACAAACTATATCAGACAGTTAATTGACCTTGTATGTTGTATGTACCATTGTTTAGACAAACTATATCAGACAGTTAATTGACCTTGTATGTTGTATGTACCATTGTTTAGACAGTATATCAGACAGGTCATTGACCTTATATGTCACCATTGTCCTGGTCACCCCCTATGGAGGATAGAACCACAACTACAGGAAACTTACAGTAAACATTGACAAGCTCTTACTGTGATGGTATCTGTAGCTATTTGTTTGACATGATGATGTTGCCAGCCTTACAGGAAACTTACAGTAAACATTGACAAGCTCTTACTGTGATGGTATCTGTAGCTATTTGTTTGACATGATGATGTTGCCAGCCTCATGATCAGCCTTATAAAAGTGCCTTGTACAACATCCTGAGGGAGCAATATTCCCACTCTTTCTTTGTCTCATCAGAGACCCCAGACTCTACTAGAGGCCTTATTAGATCTGCTTGTTTGTTCTTTGTCTCATCAGAGACACCAGACTCTACTAGAGGCCTTATTAGACCTGCTTGTTTGTTCTTTGTCTCATCAGAGACACCAGACTCTACTAGAGGCCTTATTAGACCTGCTTGTTTGTTCTTTGTCTCATCAGAGACACCAGACTCTACTAGAGGCCTTATAAGACCTGCTTGTTTTTTTTTTTCTCATCATAGACCGCAGACTCTACTAGAGGCCTTATTAGACCTGCTTGTTTGTTCTTTGTCTCATCAGAGACACCAGACTCTACTAGAGTCCTTATAAGACCTGCTTGTTTGTTCTTTGTCTCATCAGAGACACCAGACTCTACTAGAGGCCTTATTAGACCTGCTTGTTTGTTCTTTCAGTGTTTTATATATTTACTTATTTTGTACACAAACAATTCAAATGTTATTTTTTTGTGTTTGAAAGTTCACTGTGACCTTA